>JAVQJF010026443.1:0-14904 GCA_036023855.1 Gadopsis marmoratus | reverse complement strand
CACTAGGAGACAGTGGCAAGGAAACACTGCCTTTAACAGGCAGAAACCTCAGGCAGAACCAGAACCAGAACCAGGCTCTGGGTGGGCGTCATCTGCCTCGACCGGTTGGGTAAAGAGAGAAAAAAGAAGATATGGGGGGGGGGTAGAGTGAGAGCAGGATGAAAGAGAACACACAGTAACACAGTACAATTACACATACAGATGATGCAAAGCAATGGCAGCTACAATGTTACTGAAGCTAAAATAATCAATCAATAGTTTTAGCAGCAAAACAGCAGCTACACTAATAACAACAGTAGCAGCAGCAGGCGGTCTGCATCCACTGGACCAGACCCGTGTTCATCCAGACTGTGCAGAACCAGGTCCTGAAGATCCAGACTCAACACACAGAGAGGCACAGACAGACAGACACAGAGAGAGAGGCCTGAATTGAGATCATTAGAAATGATTCTCTTGGGACACATCAAATTTCATAGCAATCTGTGTAGGTGTCTTGTTCTGGAACATAGTGCAGGAGAAACCGATAGACTGACGGCCAACATCACATCACCACCTTTTTCAATGTACAAAATTAGGTACATCCCTGATAAATCCCTGTATGACAACAGGCAGCAGCGGTGCAGCATTGTTTCTGCAGTGGACACCACATGCAGCAGTGAACCCTGCAATCACAAAGCCAACAGAGAGAGGATGCTGGACATTAGATGTGTCTGTTGATTCACAGAGACTTTGACACAGGTCACCATGTCACCATAAGAGAGTTTGGAGGGATGGGAAAAGAGATGCTGAGAAAGACAGATGAGAGCCAAACAAGTTTCACAGTGAAGCTGGGAAATGGACAAAATAAGTGACAGCTAGGGAAGAGCAGAGACGCCTGAAAGGTCAGACAGACAGATGGCAGAAAAAGCCATCATCTGATACCACCGCTGACCCTTCGACCCTCTCATACTATACTACCAATACTCTGAATGGTTCGATCAATTCTACAAAGCCCAATCAGCTCCAGCATTGACAGCATGGATCCTGCTTCCAGTGGCAAAGATGGAGGGAGGGATGTGGGAAATCATGATGGCAGCAGAAGTGATTCATAGGACAGAACTGTGTAGACTCGCTCCTGTAACTACTTTCCCATTTGTTGCTGTTTTGCTGGGGAAATTAACTAACTAATTAAATTCATTAACCAGACTGCTTATGCCGAAGGGTCGCTGGAGCCATTTAGGGGGGCACACATTCACACCACATTCATACACCGATGGGGACACAGCTGCCATGCTGGTCTCCACAGGGGGCAACTGGGGGTTTAGTGTTTTGCCCTTCGACATGCGGATAGCGGGAGCTGGGATCGAACCAGCAACCCTGGGGTTAATGGACGAAAGCACTATCCTCTCAGCCACAGCCGCCTATCTGACACCAGTCAGACACTTTAAAAGCATCTTAGCAGTGGACATTAAAATTCTGTCTGAGTGGTCTTATGTGTATTGTTAGCCCACTAGTGACAGCACAGGTGCTTGTAGAACACCTGTGTATATTGGTTTGCTTGGACTTGAGCTGATGATGGCGCTAGATGAAGAGTCAGAGGATCACAAAGTTCATTAGGATTCACCCTCTGGGAATCAGGAATGTTTGTACCAACATTTTGTCGATCTGTCCACTAGTTTTTAAGCTATTTCACCAGATAAGTGAAAGGTTTGACCTGCTGGTGGCACTTTTGGAAATGTCATTAAGATTCATCCTCTGGTCAATATATCGATATGTGACAATTTCATGGCAATCCATGTTGTGGACAGTCCAACGTCGCCATCCATAGAGCCACACAGTTAGCATGGCTAATAATATCTACATACTAACCATTTTATACTAACATGAATTGATGAATGTCAGTCAATTATTGTCAGTTACCTTTCACAAAGACATCAAAATGTATCTGAGGATTTCAATGTGATTCCTTTGGTGTTGACAAAGCTGTTTTACTACCATCCACAATTAGTTCAAGAAAAGTTAGCGAATTAGTGGGTAGTGTGGTACTAGGACACACCTTAAATCGCATCAAGAATTGTGAATGGCTCACTTTTATCAGGAATTTTTCCAAAGTCTCCTAAAATTGCTGTTATCAAGCCCCTTATCAAGAAAGGCAAATTTGATCCTTCAATTTAAAAAAATTATAGACCGATCTCTAATCTTCCTTTTATTGGTAAAATTATTGAGAAAGTTGTTCTTATTCAGCTGAATAATTTTCTGAATACAAATGACCTTATGGACAATTTTCAATCTGGTTTTGGAAAATATCATAGCACTGAAACTGCTCTTATAAAAGTGCTAAATGATATTCGTCTAAATACAGACTCAGTATAATAATAAAACATCAATTCTTCTGTTGCTTGATTTGAGTGCTGCTTTTGATACTGTGGATCATAAAATTATTTTACATAGATTAGAAAAGTGGGTGGGCTTATCTGGAACTGTCCTTGATTGGGTCAGTTCTTATTTAGAAAATAGAGGCTACATTGTAGCCATTGGTGATCATAAATCAGAACGGATTAAGATGACTTATGGAGTCCCTCAGGGACAAGACAGAAATTATAGTATTTGGATAAAAGGAAGAAAGAGAGAAAGTTATTGCTCAGCTTGATCTTAAAGCTATTAAGACAAAAACCCAAGTTAGAAACCTTGGTGTTTTAATTGACTCAGATCTGAGTTTGTGTAGCCATATCAAGGCAAGTACTAAATTAGCATTTTTTCATCTTAAACAAATAGCAAGGTTTAAAGATTTTATGTCTAGACATGATTTAGAGAAATTGATTCATGCTTTTATTACCAGTAGAGTGGACTATTGTAATGGTCTATGGTCTGGTCTTCCTAAAGAAACCATTAGACAACTTCAGATTATTCAAAATGCAGCTGCTAGACTTTTAACGAGAAAAAAGAGATTTGAACACATGACTCCCATCTTAAAATCTTTACACTGGCTTCCTGTTAATTATAGAATTGATTTTAAAGTATTGCTGCTAGTTTACAAATCCCTTAATAACATCTGGCCTTAATATATCTCTGATCTTATTAATAGATATAAACCTAGTAGGGCACTTAGATCCTCAGGAAATAATCAGCTGGTTATTCCTCGAATTAGAACAAAACAGGGTGAAGCAGCTTTCAGTTTCTATGCTGCATTTACATGGAATCAGCTTCCTGACAATCTTAAATGTGACCCAACACTAGTTGGCACCTCCCAAATTACACACAATCTGCCTGAGCCTGAGTCAAGTGGCTATGAGAATCCTTAATGTTGTACTGTTAAGAATCGACTGAGCACCACACCATTAAATATCAAAGGAGCTGTTTTTGTTCCATTTTCATACAGTGGGGAAATTGAGTGCTTTTAACCCTTGCATCTCTTTTTAAACCACATCCCAGAGTTCCCAGCTGTCCACTTAACTGCACAGTAAACATGCCCAGAGCTGCAACGTCTCTCGTTACAGTCGCAGTTAATTAGGTTGGTCAGGAGGGAGCTGTATTGATCGGCTCAGTTAATTGGTCGTTTAACTGTTGAATCCCACAGGCCCATTCACCAACACAGCTACTGTATCAGGTTGTGTGAATCTGTAAATGTGTGAGTGTATGGGTATGCACACAAACCGCAGGACACACAATGCACTTGCTGCACAAACAGACTGATACCTTCAAGCCATAAATATTCTGCTTGACTAAGGTGGGTTTACAACATCCTTAAAACGAATCTTCAGAAGTCAGGAAAGGTCACTGGGTTACAAATAACTAAAAGAAAACATGAAGATTCTCCTCTTCTCAGGATCATGAATATCCACAGCAGTTTTAAAGGCAATCAGGCCATAAAATTCCTGTTGTTGTCAATCAGACCCTGCTGCTAAATCTCATTAAATTGCTACAGGAGTTATAACCGATCAGCAGTGGTCACAAAGCTATCTACTAAGTGTTGTTCGGGGCGATTTATTCCTATAGCCTTAAAAGTAAGAGAGTGTTGAATGGCTGAAATGGACCTGGTTGGGCAATATCGGAGTTAATTACCAGTTTTTAGAGTTCATGTCTGTATCGGAATTACAACTTTTTTTAAAAGCTTGAATATACATGACTTAATAATACAGAAGCACTTGAAAACAAACATGGATGCTTCACTCAAAGCCATTCCCAAATTTGATCAATATAGAACTACATACTGCATGTATTTTGTCAGTATACACTATTTTTAGTCCTTGCATGATCAACTCTGCGATCATTCAATTCGAGTCTTAAATTCAATTCAATTCAATTTATTTATATAGCTTGACGGATCAAGCTATATACGTGTACTTGACGGATCAAGTACACGTTTGTGGGTCCATCCATGGCCGTGCTCTTTTTGTGACCGTAGCAAACCTTAACCCTAGTTGTGGCAGACCAGGAAACAATCATGAATCATGTTTGTAGTGGTCACATGCCTTTTGGAAGGCACTGGCAATCATGTTGTTCTGCTAATTAGGCCGTTGGATCAGAAAGATGTTAATGTGTGTGATTTTACGAATGCAGTGACACAGCTGAGTGAACCTGCTAAAGGTTTGGGCAAAGAGGAGCTGCTGGGCCCCAAAATCCCCCTCATTCAACCAGGGCCCACCTTAACGCCTTTATCGTTTCAGCTCATGTGGTGCTTTAGTGTATATTCTCAAATCTTTCAATGGAATTAGCACCAACCAGTTGATACACAGTTAAGCCTGGAGCTTCATTGATCATTTGTTATCAGGATTTGTTATCTTTTCTTTTATCTCACAAGCTTCTTAATAGACTGTAAACTGGTGAAGAATCTTTGAAGGCTCAGCACTAAACAGTAAAGGACTTAGGTATGGCAAAGTCCATGAATATAGTAACACTGCTTTATATACTTTATATATTTTATATACTTTTTCACACTACTAAAAAGTGCATTACATATTTAAACAAAACTCAAATGACAGAAAATGACATTACAAAACAAGGAAAGCAGGCCAATTATTGTGCTGTATTGTCATTTGCCACCAAATCTTTAAAACCCACGTATAGCATTTCAGAGACGGATGACATTTCTACTGAGTTTGGACTAAGGTGTATTTTACTAACCAATTGTCTCACCAAAATCAAATAATGGAAGCAAACAAGCTATCTCAAACTAAACTATGTCAAAGCAGATACGTATAATCAGTGGTCTCAAAGCCGTCACCAACAGACACACAACTTCTGCCTCCCTCGCCGCCCATCCTCAAGCTTGGAATGATCTTTGAGAGCAATTCAAACACCACACTAATCTCTACCTACCCTTTTCCACTTAAAAACTCTCCTTCTCTGCTCCTTCTCTGCTCTCCGATGCATGCTTTCATTACATCCAGACTCAACTAATGCAATAGTATTCTTTATGGTACGTCATGCAAAGTCCTCATTAAACTGTAGTACATCCAGACCTCGTACACCTGTCCTACAACACTTCCACCTGCTCCCTTCTGTCCACTCACAAAGCCCACCATGACCAGACCCGTTATCTCAGTCATCTTCTCCAACATGCTTTTCCGGTGATATAATAATTTTTAAAAGAAACAAAAAAGGTTTATCAAAAGAAATTTCCCTCAGATTTCCTTCTAAAATGATTAGCAAGCCAGTCAGCGGAAAACTATCATATTAAAACACTGATCACTTGCTGGCTAATGTGCAGATTTAATGCTTTCTGTTTCATTGTTTGTCTATAAACTGAACTTCAGGTTTCACAACTAACAATTTAAAGACATTCCTTTGAGCTCATTTTATAATCTAAAACATGCAAAAAATAAATCAGCATTTGACGGTGACTGTCAGAACAATCATATTGCTCTATGTAAGATACAGCCTGCGGTGTTTGAGGAAAAATATCTGTGTACGTTGACCAATGACTTGAGCAGCATCATCAAACACATCATCAAAAGAAACTGGAGCTCTTACTGCTCAGTAGAAGTGTCCAAAGGTCAGACGAGTATCTCACAGCATATGTTTCGGGGTGGATCATTGAGTGTGTGTGGGGGGGGGACCGATACAAAATCCGTAGAACAACATGCTGCACTGCTTTGGGCGTCACATTACCATCTATAGGGAAAGAGAGTGAGGAGTTCAGTAAAGGCAGGACAAGAGAAAGACAGACAGCAGAGCGGGGGGCAGACATGGGGTAGGAGGCAGCTCCTCAGAGGCCCAACATTACCTATATCAGGTTTTTAACAAAACAAAATATGAAACTGGAGCATGTCGTATGAAATCTGTACTATGATTTGTGATAAGTGAATTATTTAGTAGTCTGAAAGCCTTTCTACCTACGGTAAGGCCTATTGCCAAGGGGCACAGTGAGTCATGTAAATGTAATACGGCCTAACCCCAGTGACAGAGACACTGATATGAACGGGGTTATGAAGTCATACTTTGTTATCAAGTCCAATCTCACTGCTTGGGAAGACATCAAGATGTTCTGAATTTTCTTCAACGTTTACGTTAATGAGGGGGAACCAGATTTTTTGAAAATGTATGGGCAATCTCATTTATGATCCATCAAAATGGATCGGAGATAAGCTCAGAGCTGATTCTTATTTTCACAGCAGCTCTGATGAAGGAGAATAACCCTCGAGCTACACTGGAAGCATAATGGAATCACAATCATAGTGAGCAGCAACTATGACTGATCTGCTGTCGTACTGAGCAGAAGCAACACTACACCATTATAATAATAATAATAATAATAATATTAATAGAAATAACTGAGACACAGGCCAGCTGTTTCCCCATTTCCAGTCATTATGCTAAGTTAAGCTAACGATCTCCAAGCTTTATATTTAACATACAGGTATGAGAGTGGCATCCATGTGATTATTCTATCATATAGATTATTATAGTCTATCATTTGTTTCACAGATAAAAAGGCAAGTGCAATGAATGCGCTCTGTATTTATACATTCATTGAGTTGTGCTTAAGGGTTCTTGTTGTCTAATTGTAGGATCAGTGTGAACAGTGTCCTCTGCTATAATCTAAGTAGTGTCAGGACAGACTGATGAAATGTTTACATGACTTGTAACTGATGACAGAGTGCCGCTCTGAATTCCAGTATTTATATTAGATGTTAAACCATCAGCATCCCAGAGGGAACCCTGCTTGAGTCGAGGGATGAAACAATAGTTCCCACACTTCCAGGAGGAGGAGAAATGCTGAAACAAATGACATGCTCATGGCTGAGAGGTGTATGAATCTATGAGCCTCATGTCATTTCAGGAGGTTTCTTATGCTGGTGTTTTATATGGCTTTATGAACACCAAAATATGTAACAATAATTAGTAACCTCAAAGAGGCACCAAAATTAAATAGTTAAGACATTCATTTGTATCAAAAAGATGAAGTGGAGTGATTACACTTCACTTTATGCTATCAGGAGTAAACCGTGTTTCCATTAAATAACAGAATTTGGTCCGTGTTGGTATGAATGGTGGCGTTTCTTGTTTTCTGTTGCTTGTCCTGTGTATTATGGGTCCTGTGGTTTACAGCTTTATTTCTCCTGTGTTTGCGTCTGTGTCCTGTCTGAGCTGCCCTGTTCCCCTGATTGATGAGTGGTTTCACATGTTCCCCTCGATAGTGTCCTGTGTATTTAAGTGCTCCGTTCGGTTGGTTCTTGTGTCATAATTGTCCATGTTGAGGTGTGGATGCTCTGTCCGTGTTTTTGGATTTTGGACTTTCGTTTACGTACCTCTTTACCGGATTGTAAGTGTCCTTTGTTTTTAGCTCAATAAATTACCCTGCTTCCCAAGCTGTCTGCATTTCGGCCCTTTTCCTGTGTCCGTCATGCCACGCCATAACAGAATTTAACTTATATTAAGCTCACCTCAGGGCACCACCCTTAAAGAAGGGACAATTATAGCAATGAATTAATCAATCTCTTAAATCAAGTATACTAAACTATTCATTTGGAACTCTGATTAATGATTAAATCAATAACTACAACAAAAATAACGAGATCAATACTCGGAGGTGGATTTGAGCCAGACTGCGAAATGTTGTGGTTCCGCTGAAGGCAGTTCTTGCTGTGCAGAGTTCTGATGGTGCAGGTTGGAGGAACCCGGTCGACACTAACTTGCTTTGTTGCTCATAAAGTTCATTTAGCAGGCAGACTTTGTGTCGTAGCTGCTGGCGTGGGATAAACTTGTTTACCCGAGGTTAGCGGTGTGCTAACCAGGGATGTTACAGCAGGCTCTCACATCGCTGTCTCCGTGCAGAACACTCAGTGGACAGGACCTCCATCGAGCTCCGAGAGGGAAGAGCTGGAAGAGCGGTAAGAAAAGGGGAGCTGGAGATTTGTTGACCTGGTCATCCAGGAGACATCAGGTTAGTTACAGGAAGTGACTGGAGGAGAGCGACAACCGGAAGCCAACAACTTAATCTTCAAAATAAAAATTCCGGTTACTATACACAATGAGTGGAGCTCCTGCGGTCGCTTCACTCTTTAAAGCTGCAGCCAGACTGATGCCCATTATAGATTATCAAACCTTTTTTTCATGGGCTATTTTACAGATAGATATACTTTATAAGAAGCATAATTCTGCCAACACAAGAACATTACTTTTACATAAATACATATAATATACTGATAATAATTTCAAGAAGTATAAAATAGAATGTCATTATATGTATTATATTAACTCATCATAATGAAAATGAGAATTCCATGCAAATATTCAGTCTTGGTTAAAAATTATTAGACTGTAGTCTAGAATGTAGTGCAGAATGAAATATCTCAACAGCCATTAGATGGACTGACATGGAATTGTGTTCATTGTTCCCATCAATATATCCTATATTTTGGTTTATGACCAATTACAAGTACAGCCTCACAGAGCTGCTAGCATGGCTGCATCTCAGTCTTATTAAGCAACAACTACAAAGTCATCAGACATTCTTTGGTATTAATTTGCATTGTTCTACATCAAAGGAACCTCGTTCTTTTTGAATATTCATGTGATGTGTCAGAGGTTTTTCTGTTCACCTGAGAAGGTTTTGAAAACGGCTGCGTGCACTTCTTTAGCTGAGAGTTAGATGGCTCAGTCAGGCTCATTATAAAGAGATGTCTACACTCAAAATGTTAAAAACCAAAAAAACTAAACATTAAAGGATTAATGGCAGATTTCCACATTTGATAATTTCTCTGTGCTTCTTTGCTGAGACATGTGGTTATATTACAGTGATTAATAATTCAAACAGATCTCAAGTGCAAAGTTTAGACTTGTGCACCAAATGTGATCAGATTCTTGCTTGACAGGGGCTGCGTGTTACTCAAATCTGCTGCTGGAGCTTTGTACAAACTCTAATTTCATAGCCCTTAAACAGATTCCCATGAATTTAGCTTTTTACTTTGATGTTTTACAATTGTCTGTGTGTGTGTGTGTGTGAGCACGCGAGGGAGGTGGTCTGATTGATCGCAGATTGTGTGTCACTCCCATGAGATGATGTGATGAAAGACAGAGAAACTTAGAGGTTAAAAACACTGACAAGACAGATGCACACACACACCACCATCATAAGTAGAAAGAGATGGGTGAGTGGGACGATAAATGCGGTAAATAGTTTTAACTGCAGAATGAGGAGGGGGGAGTGAGAGAGAGATAAATATAGACAAATAATTTATTTTTCAATATCTGAAGAGTGAAAACATGACAGCTAACTGAGAAACAAAGAGACACTGTTATGTCTGAGCCGAGCTAGTCTGTTTCCACACTAAACAGTTTGATAATTGTCTTTAAAAAGTCTGGTCAATTGACAGATGAACAACACACCCCCACACAACGCAATGTATGTCAGGGTCTGACCACTAGTAGTGATATGCAGTCCTGGTTTTGCAAGTGGCTCCCTGTTTTGTTTGCATTATGCACAAGGACTCACAGGCACGCCTGGTTCACATCCTGCCAATGGTTTTATAGTATTCTGATGATTGACAGATGGTGGCGGAAATGCACCAACAAACATAGCAATGTTTAAAATGCAACATTTAAATGAAAAAAAAAATAAATATTCATTTTGCATTCAACACATTTGTAAGAGCTCAAGGATGCACACAGTGAGTTTAGGTGAGGAACACTTGCATTTTGTTTGCACGGGGAACCTTTAATCTGGCTCCCTCTGGGCCTCACTAAACCTGATATCGCTGGTCCTGGATGACCACTATAACAAAGCTGTTTATCTGCCAGGTAATGGAGGACTGTCCAGTCCAGCTGTGAGCTGATGTACACAAGCCAATTACAACATCGACATGATCAATTCCACAGAGGAGCTTTTAATATGAAATCGTTGGTTTTTTTTTGCATTTGACTTTTCAACCACATGGTTTCATTCACATGTGAATGCAGTCTGTACAATGAATGTTTTAGCAGCACAGCATGTCAGGCAGAAAGCATATAAAATATATAATATGAAGTGAACACAGAGTGCTGCCCTAGACCTGAATGTCTAAAGCTATAGCCCAGACCGTCTTTTTGAATATCATACATACAGTATAACTATCGAACTGTGGGTCATTGAGATCCAAATATTTCCTTCTTGTCCATTGTGTCAGCTAGGGCCGAAGGACTGTAGAGCAATGAACAAAGAATATGATGATACAACATATAGTTGTCTTTTGTGTATATAAGTCAAGCTATTTCAGCTGAAAGGACAAAGCTCAGTGTACTTGATGAGTCTGACCAGGAAAACAGATACAGCCACGTATTTATGATTTCAACATGGGAGGAACACCTGTTGACCATGAGCTAAATCATCTCTGATGGACTGTGCTCTTATCATTTCCCAGTAGCAAAGCAAGTTTCTACACATCATGGTACTGCAGGTGAAAACTTTCACACAGGAAAATAGCAACAGGATATCACACGCCTGCCTATGGAAATGGTACATTTTGCTCTTACAAGGACATGACTGTAAAGAAGTCAAGGTGAGGGTGCACCTTTCTTTTGCATCTATGCGGTTTCAGCATAGCCAGATCAGCTGTGTCATCCAGTCCCTAACCACTTTCACGTAACGGAGTGGCCCATAAAAGACTTGCTCATGTATTTCAAGCCTCCTTTGGGAAGCCTCCTTGCCCCTCTGAGCAGAAATAAGGTTCAGCTTTCAACATTTGTAAGTAGCTAAGGTTTAAAAATAACCCAAACTCAAAGATCTTTTATCAAGTTTTGGTGGCTGAGAATGCAGAGAAGCTGCAGTTTTCAGTGGTAGCAAAATAAATGCTCACAACTTGTAGCTCCATCCTGAAGAACAAAGGAGTTGTTCATTAATGTGTGTCTGACACACTGAATGTACAGTTGTAGCCTACTGACCTTTACACCTTGTTTTTCCACAGGTCCTGACTATTGAGATTATAGAGTTGAACGACTAAGAAGAGTCGTCACAGTCCACCTACAGGCATGGAGTGGTGTTACAGTGTGGTTTCTTTTCCTCACAGTTTGTGGCAGGTGTGGTAAAATAATAAATGTAATCCTCACAATGAATATAGCCCTCACAATAAATGTAATTCTCAATATGTGTAGTAATGACTGGAATCCTCAATATATATGAAGAAATGACTGTAATCCTCAGAATATGTGAAATAAGAAATGTAGACCTCCATAATATGTGAAGAACGTTAAGATGCTGTGATGAATGTTACTGTGAGCCAAAGATATATCAGTACCATATAGGTTTAAACAAAGGATTAGATGCTTGGTTTAGATGTTAAAAGTCGCTTATTGAGGAATGTGGGTGATGGGTCAGAGGGCCGTAAAACACTAGGCTCAGCACACAAGACATAAGAAGGAGAGTAAAACCAGACACTTAGAGGAGACACAGAGCCATAAAAACCTGACTGTTAAAGGAAACATATAGCCATGTATGGAAACGTTGGAGCAGGACGGGGATGTCTCCTAGCCAACAAAACACTTCGGTCACCTACAATATATGCACTGTGACATCGTTGGAGGCCGAGGCATAGACGGGCAGGCTGAGGGACAGGTGCTGCCCAGCTGGGCCTGGTTACTTAATCACCTGCAGGTGACAGTTAAAAGGAGAAGAAGCAAGACATCAAGGGGGAAGATGTGTGGCGGGCTGTGGGCCAGAGACTAGAGAAAGAAAGAGACAAAGAGACAGTTGAAAATCCAGAATATGTGAACGTGCCGAACTGAGTGTTGTAACCAGTGTACCAGTTGTAATATACTCGCTTTAAGTTAGCAGCTACGTTCTTGTGTGTGTTCTTTACCCGCACCTACACCTGGGCAATCCTCAACAGACGTGGTCCACCTCCCACGATGTCACAACAGATTGATGAACTGTGAATCAATCAATATAATCCCTCACTCAAAGTGTTGGAATGCTAATTTGGACATACAGTATGTTGATGCATATACATATTATTTCATACATTTCAAAGGCAGAAAGAGAAATTGGACTGTTGTGAAATGCACAGAAAGAAGCATCTAAACAAGGAAATGTTGATGCTAAAGATGCATTGAATAAACTAGGGAGTGTGTACTTGCACAATAGGGATGTTTGTGCTCAAGAGGCAGTCTATAGAATATCAAATATGCATCTCAAAGAATGTTCTAGAAAGGTTGTATTTGTCCCAACAGGAGACAATGTGGTGAAAATGAGTTTGCTGTTAAGTGTCTTAAAGCAAAAGGCTACTACAGAAGATCTAACAACAGACAACATGTGGATGACCAGTACAGTCAAAAGATACAAAAATAGGCCGAAAGATTCTACGTTTAACAACATGTGCTTGGATACATTTGCATCCGAATACTGTGTTTTGTCCAAAAGTCAAACAGCAAAAAACAAAATCTGCTTAAACAACAACTTGGGATTCATAACTAAAAGAACGCGAACTCAACCTGCAGTTGTACGTTAGCACAGTTTTCAGAGACAAAGTGTCCAGAAGAATTTTATCAAAATCTGATGCAGTTATTTTTGCCATATCGAGTAGATGCCCAGCTAAAGCCTAAAAAGTTTGAAACATTTGAACAGTTTTATATGAATGGTCAAGTCAAATTTAGTAATGACTCAATTCATTTAGTCAGATCAGCTGTTGAGAAGAATAGGAGCCTCTTGGAGACGGATGCAGATGTGTTGGAGAATGTCCAAAGAGCTATTGAGGATGATGGTGTCTTGGAGGATGCCTGGTGTGAACTTTGCCCTGAAGAAGAGTTTGAGCGACTGGAATGCATAGAAGAACTGAAACAACAAGAGCCGGGAGTAGACGAACACACAGACAATATACCTGATTTAGCCTCTACTAAGCAACAAGATGCACATCTTGAAAAAAATAATATCATTCTGAGTAGAAATGAAGGCTTGACTTTAATTCGATCATTTAATGAAACACAGATGTCTATTTTTTATCAGATAAGGAAATCCAAATCCACTTTTTCATTACAGGTGGCGCAGGAACAGGCAAAAGCCATTTAATTAGAGCTATGCAGTATGAAGCCATGCGATTACTGTCACCAATCTGTCAACATCCTGATGACATTTGTGTGTTATTAACAGCTCCAACAGGGATTGCTGCATATAATCTACATGCTGCAACCATTCATCACACATTTAGCATCGCAACTAATGTTCAGTTACCGTACACACCTTTAGGCAAAGAAAAACTCAACACTTTACGAGCAAAATATAGATCTTGGCAAATTGTAATAGTGGATGAGATATCTATGGTAGATAATAAACTGTTCACATATATCCATGGTAGACTGCGACAAATTAAACAAACAGGTGACTTTTCCCCATTTGGTAATGTCAGTGTAATTGCTGTTGGTGATTTCTTTCAGCTGCCTCCAGTGAAAGGCAAACCACTTTATACAGATGATGTAGCTGTGAACCTATTCTCCAACCTGTTTAAGGTTGTAGAATTAAAAACAATTTTGGGACAAAAAGATCAAGTGTTTGCGCAGTTATTAAACCGGTTAAGAACTCGCTCAAAAGACACCTCAATGTTGGACAGTGACATAAAAATCTTGAAACAATGTGAAACTGGTGAAAGTAGCTCAGCTTTACACATTTTTTCCACAAATGACCAAGTGAATGAACACAACCTTAAACAGTTGTTTAAAACATGCCCTGAATCTATAGAAATTGATGCCCAAGATTATGAAAATAATAAAAAAACAGGCAAACTTGAATTGAAGAAAAAACATCATGCTAAAGTTTTCAATACATCTTTAAGTGAAAAGCTGATTTTGGGAAAAAATGCTCGAGTAATGCTGACCAAAAATGTGGATGTGATGGATGGTCTTGTGAATGGCATATGTGGCACAATAACAGATGTCATTACATCAAGTACTAAGTTTCCTCACATGGTCTATGTTGAGTTTGATGACGTTCAAGTTGGAACGCAGAGAAGAAAACAAACTGCACATGCCTCAACACAATCCGTGACTTCCACAGCTATCAAACCAGAAGAAGATAAGGTCGCTATCAATGGTGGATTAAGGCGACAGTTTCCACTGAAACTGGCTTGGGCGTGTACAGTACATAAAGTACAAGGTCTCAAGTTGACAAGTTGACACAGCTGTGGTTTCTCTGAAGAGAATCTTTGCTGCTGGACAGGCATATGTAGCATTGAGTCGTGTAAGACGTCTGTCAGGGTTAACAATTCAAGGTTTTAATGAGAAGGCCATTTATTGTAAAGATGATATTCAACAAGCAATTGAATGCATGCCACCATTTTTGTCTGAAAGTATGGCAATACAGAAATTGGCACCACACACTTTTAAGGTGTTGTTGATGAATGTACAAAGCTTGACTCGCCATGTGGCTGATTTAGCATTGTGCACACAGCATCTGCAGCTTGGCTGTATTGCTGTTACAGAAACATGGCTTCCTGCTGATGTGTCTGCCCAAACGGTCAA
>JAVQJF010026439.1:0-65609 GCA_036023855.1 Gadopsis marmoratus | reverse complement strand
CAGTACGTAAATCCGGTTTTAATGACGGCATCACCACAGGAGCTCGTACAGAAACAATAAGTAATGGAGAACTGGCAACGGAACGACTAACACAGAGGGAACATGGAACAGGACAACATTAACCTGAATACTGACTATGACGCCACAAGGACACTGAGAACAAACCACACTTAAATACACAATGCACTAATGAGAGGAACAGAAATAGGTGAACACTGGGGACAGGTGAAAGGGATCAACACAGAGGGAGACTGACGAGACAGGAAGTATGACCAAATAAGGAGGGAACCACTAGACAGAGGAAACAGACCAGGGGAACGACCTAGGAAAACTAGGACCTGAGACACGAGACCACAAACACCACACAGGAGAACACAGGCATACTGACAAGGGACCAGACAAGGAGAACTAAGACATGAAACGTGGAACCTTAGCACAAACACAAGGAACAAAATACAGGAAAACACAGTCCCCCGGACAAGGGCCTGACACATGTACCAAATAGTCCTTTTGTTCTTTTATGTAATACCATCAAATACTTCTGAAAATGCTGTGATTTACTACCTTCCGTGTAACAGTGTTTTTCCCCGTAACCACATATGAAATCTTGAAACCTGCTTTGACTTTGAACACACATGTAACACTTAAGGCCCAGAAAACCAAAAACAAAGGCCCAGAGTCATGACCTGGAAACACAGATGCAAAACGTAAATGCTCCTGTTTCACCTTGATTTTGTGCCTCGTTTCAGCATCATTTTCTTTTGGTTTAATTACTGAACTTGACTTCCTGAAAGTTTCTTGTGATTGTGATTGCATTACGCCGACATAGCCCCATTAGTTTTAAACATGCCTAGAATGTTACTTCATTATCATTAGCATAGTTTCCTATTCTCTTCTTATTACTGTTATTATTAAGAGAATATTACTCTGATGTACCCTTATTATCACCCCAAATATTACCCCATTGTTACCTTCTTATACATGTTAAACCGCATTGCTACTCCAAAATATTACCCCATTGTTACCTTGTTGCACAATGTAAACTGACAGCGTGGCTGTTTTTTTAACTTTAAAATGCAGCTTCGGTCTGTCCCACTTTCCTTCCGCATAAATCTGACCGTGTTATCTTTCCCTCGCCGGTTTCTCCAGGAGAGGAGGTGGACAGGACTCTCTGCTCGTCTTCCCCGGCTCCGGAGCCTGTGCCCTGTGTGGTGCCGTGCTCGAGGGACTGCGTGCTCAGCGACTGGACGGCCTGGTCTACTTGCTCCCAGACCTGCTCCAGTAAGACTATCGAGGGGAAGCAGATGAGGACCCGCTCCATTCTGGCCTACAACGCCGGGGAAGGTGAGTCTCCACCTGTCGACAGTCTCCGGGCACCAACGTGTATGGAAATGTATGCAGATGAGGCCTGGATGTTGGCTTAGTCGTGGCCTTTCAAGTCGTCCTTTGCTGCCACTCACTGAATGCCTGGATTTCACACTTGTCTGCATGTGCATTTGTCCTTATCTCAAACAGTCTGCTTATCTGTCCTGGTGATTATTTCTGTTGGTCCATCTCATCGCCTGACACTCACTTTTTATCTGTTTCTAAGATCGTTCCCCTGCATATTCTTGTTCTCTCTGGTTTAAATCTACGTGTGCGTCTGCTTGTCTGTCCTTTTGTCATGTCTCTAAACATTTTTTGTGTGTGTGTGTGTGTGTGTGTGCTTTCCTCACAGTCACTGCGATGGTTGTTGCATGGATCACAGTGATGGAGGGTAACGTTTGTAATTATAGTTAGCTGGTAGCTGATTTTTGAAACCTCTTAGCTGTGTAGCAAAATGAAAATTGTTAGCTGGTTTTGAGTTTTAAAAACCACATTATCATAACAGCTTTAGGGGTAACTTATAATTGATTTAGAACTCATTCGGCCAGTAATGCAGGCCTAGCTGGCCATGTGTGAAATAGCTTGATTGTGTTTTTGCGCCTGTTTTTTGCGCTGCACATCTCACCTGTCACATTAACATATTTTATATCTGTATTCACCAAAGGTCTTTCGCGGGTGCCGAAGTTTCCAGAACTCTTTGGTAAATCTTTGACTTTAGAGTAGAAACATAGCAGGTGTACTTGTAGTAGCTTTAGAATAGTTTAGATAAACAGTATCAAACTATATTCCGCTGTCTGTTCAGACACACATTCTTATGCACACACTCAAGAACAATACCAGAAAAAGGCTTTGTATCTTCCCCACAGGTTCCCCCTGCAGAGTAGATTATCTGATTAGATTCTGCAGCTCCTGTGTTGCATATTAATGAAGAAAAAAATAAACGTGGAAACTACAGGACGTTCTTAAAGCTTTAAGACACAGGGTTCACATTAATAAGCAACCACCAAATATGTTGGCGTAGAATTACCTGCTAATTAATAAGACTAATTAATGACCTATTTTGCATAACTGCTTACATTTAAATCCATGGTGATTATTGTGGGACCAATACTCACCCAAGTGGCTCTTACTGCTTGACATCCATCCGTACGAATGATACTCAAGATGCATGCTAAGTGGGCACTCGCTCCAGCTCTTTGCGTATAAGCCGGCAAAACGAATGTATTCTGCAAACACAAACACATTTAAATAAGTCGCGTATGCTGCCTTTGTTACCCCATCATGTGTTTTCTGTCAGCTGCTTCACATTTTCCTCATTGTCCAACGTAACAGCTTTTCTAGGTCATTGTTCAGCAACAGCCCATGCTCATTTGATCAACCGTGTCATGCTAAGCTGGCGTGGCACAGTCAGCAGAAAGGTAGTCATTCTTAGTAACCATTAGTTTGAAATTTGTCTGAGTTGGCAGTCCGTGATTCAGGCCCAACTGTGTGTACACCGCCGCTCATTATTGAGCTGGCTCTCTGTCAACTCCAGCAGCGAAATACAGGTGTGGAGGACTCACAGTCCTGCAATGCCTCTCAATCTTTGCTGAAAGCCCTAAGTGTCGGCAGTTACTCTAAACCGGAGTGGGCTTTCTCAGTCCATCGACCCAGCAACTGAGTGACTGCTGCCTCACAGGAGAAATTAAAGGGAGACAGGCACAAAGAGAGCGTTAGCAAGGGGAATGGGAAAAACAATAGATGGAGGTTGTGCAAAGTCATGAGCTAAAAGCCTGACAACAACTTCTCTTATAAGCATAAATAGTCACCAGAAAAGCAAAATGCCTGCATGAAAGCAGCTCGGTCATACAGTATGTGAGCATGCCTTTGTGCCTGTAGTGATTTGTTTTTTGGAATACCAATATGTAGAATAAAATGGGAGTACAGAGCCGTCCTCTGTACCTCTGTTATAACCAAGAATTGTCATGGTTAATTACTGTGTTCAGGTTTCTCCTTGAAGTCAGTGGCGCACAACTTTAGATTAACTTCCTAACAACGTTGATGGCATAAACATTTGTTAATGCTAAACGTAGCGCCTTTTGAAGCAGAGCCTTTGTATTGGTAGAAAAATACAATAGATATGTGCATTAATATGTACATTTCTGTACTAGCTGTATTCTATACAGTCAATTCTGAAGAATGCAAGGGGGGTGTTATCTGTACTCAGACTTGTGCTTTTCAGGAGCTTAAATGAATTCCTCTGCAACATTTTCAGAATATTGAAATCACACATTTCCAGCTCAGTCCTCCAAAGATTCCAGGATTATCTTGAGTTGAGGTTTCTGGGAATTTGACTTTCCAAAAGGTGTTGCCCATACCTTCAAAACAAGCACTTGCCTGCAACCCCAAAGACACTGGGCAACATACTATACACAAAAAAAAAACCCCAATGAGATTGAAAACATAAAAAAGAAGATTACACTATACGAAACACACGATTTTTTGCAGTCTCAGATAAATCAACTTAAGCCTCAGGGGAAAAGATTCTTACATCTCAAGGTCTTAAACCTCAAACTTGAAACTGTCCCATTTTTCCTTTCAAGGTTTTTTATTGAACTGTTCCCATCTCTTTGTGCATAAATGGACTTCACTTATATAGGGCTTTACCTTAACAGTTCCCAAAGCACTTTTACAGATAAATTCACCCAATCGCACACCGATGGCGACATAGCCATGCAAAGTGCTGGCCTCCACCGGGAGCAACTTTCAGCAAAGTTCAGTGTCTTGCCCAAGGACACTTCGTCATGTGGACAGGAGGAGGCAGGATTGAACCACCAGCCCTGGGCTTAATGGACGACAGCCGCCCATAATAAATTAATGTTTTTAAGGTTACAGTACATTCGTTATGATTATTAGGCTGTCGCAGAGCATTAAAAGCTGGCTGTGGTCCTTTTAAAATGAAACTGACATTGACTATGAGTGACCGGGTTGCAAACTGTACATGGCCAGTTTCCACTTGCTTGAATAAAATGCTGGTGTGCTCTCAGACGTAGCTATTATCATTTTGTTCTGCACTACTAAAGTAAAGTTTTTTTTTTATGTGCGTTAGTGTAGGTTCCAGTCACTGGGTCTCACAGATTCGGGAGCTTCAGGGAGAAAAATAGGTTAAAAAAAACAATTGTCAGACAGGTGTGCTGGATTTAATGGAGCTCCCTCCTGGACTGTGCATCACGTTGGGGACATTGTCTGAATAACCGGTAACTGTAGACACACCTTTGGTATTGAGTCATGATACATCTCAAGTCTTGATTTCCAGTGTGACCCAGTTCGAGCATTTAAGCAGCATTAATAGATTTCTTTGGCTGCTTGGGACAGAAGGTAGTGTAAAGTAGATTTATCTGAGCTTTTTTGCTGCCTGCTGCTGCTGGAAATGAGTGAGAGGGAACCAAAAACAGTTAAGTTGCAGTTGTTAAACCAAAACACAGAGCTGCTGGAAACTGCAGAGTCGAGTGATAATTCTTTGTTGTCACTATGAGCTACACAGTAATTGAATCCGTTTCTGAAAAAAAAAAAATAGAATTGACTGGTGCGGCTTTAAGTCCTCTGATACACAAGGGAACCACTTTATTTTTTCACACTTTTTCAAATGGTCACCTTCACTGTATTTTGGTTTTTGTCAGGTGGCGCCCTGTGCCCAAACAGCAGCGCCCTCCAGGAGGTGCGGAGCTGTAACGAACATGCCTGTACAGTTTACCACTGGCAGACGGGGCCCTGGGGCCCTTGCACCGAAGACCCCTCTGCCGCGTCCCTCAACACCTCCGCGGGTGTCCGCGGCAGCAGTGGCGGCCAGGGTCCCTGCTCCATGGGAATGCAGACCCGAAAGGTCATCTGCGTCCGGGTCAACGTGGGACAGGTGCCGCCCAAGAAGTAAGCTTTTCACCTTATCTTTCTGCCTCTTTCGAACACTTGTTTGTGTTTCCAGTGAAACACCTCTGTAACAGTCACACTTAGACTTGGTGGCTATTTCCTGCCTCGCTGAGGTGTAGGTGTTGATGACTGCGAAATCAGCTCCTGGAGAATTACGTTGAAATGGAAATTGCTCACTTCTCAGAGCCAAAATTCGCCGGCTTTTGAGCGGCGCTCTCGATCATGTGCCATCAGGATCAGAAGAGTAGGCGCGTTTTCATTCCAAGCGAATCTCTACAACGGTTGATTTCACTGATTTGGACACCTTTATCGGAAAAAGAAGAAACTCCGTTAAATCTAGAGGTGCACTTAGAAGAAAAGAGGACAGGGGGAGAGCTGCGGTTGTCTTCTGAAGTGTGAAATCATTTGTTAAAGAGGCTCTCTTGTTTCGGGTTGCCGCTTGATGAACACAGAGAAAGAGTCGAGTCATTCTGCAAGCAGGAATGTAAAAAGCCCTCCTCACATCATCTGCTAGGATTAGCGAGTGAACAGACGAGACGTTTGTTTACTTGAAAGGACATCAGCGGAGATGCGATGGTACATGCAGGCGTGTGTCGCGCTGAAAGCAAGTGAGATTAAAAAACAAAAGAAGAGTCAGGAGGTGAGAAACGGATGAGAGAGGCAGCGGTGGTGCAAAGCAAAGCGACGGCAGCAGAGTGAGGTGAGTCAAGAGTAAAACAACAAGGAGCTGCTTAGGTAAGCAGAGCAGACTCCACGTGAAGTTAACTCCCAATCTTCCCTTTGCAGGCGACCACAGATAAATAAATAATCTCTCCGTCCCTGAAAGCCTAATTAACCCTACCGTTTTGCGCGCTGGTAATTTCTCATTGATGATAATGACAGTAATTAAATGGGATTGATACTTTAAGGCAATTTAATCATGACTCGGATGACAGGCGGCATGTTTGTGGTTAGCTCTGCAGACCACACTGCGTGAGGCGGATTCAGAAATCCACTGTCGAGTTTACTTTGACGTCTTCCAGAAGCTTCGGCTCTAGCCTGGTGTCAGATATGCCTCACTGATTCCCTCGACAACAGAAGACAAAGGGGTAAATCTGCATCTGTCCAAATGTGTGCATAAGAAACCCAAAGTAGATTGATTATGTCCTTGTGAAAAACATCCCAAGAAAGGCCTCTTAATTTATCTCGTACGCTGTAAATTCTTCCTCCTCCCGTGTTACGGCGGGTTCAGACAGGAGGCGGACGCACCGCGAAGCAACACGAACTGCTGCCCTCTTCCTTCCGGCGCCCATGTCAACCGAGTGGTTAACCAGGAGGCGCTGCGCAGCAGAGGTCCTTGGCCGGTTGGTGCTCTGCAGCGATTGTTTTGGTGTCTGTTCTTTTCTCTTCGCTCCCCACGAGCATCAATGAGCCACGACCCTGTCGCCGGTTCAGCGGTTCTCCTTCCTTGGACCACTTTTGGTCGGTGCCGACCCCTGCAGACCGGGAACACCCCACAGGAGCTGCAGTGTTGGAGATGCTCTGACCCGGTCGTCCAGCCATCACAGTTTCAGTCAAAGTGGCTCACATCCTTCCGCTGCCCATTTCTCTTGCTTCAACACATCAACTTGGGAGGACAAAATGTTCACTTGCTGCCTAATACACCCCCCCCCCCACTGACAGGTGCCATGGTAACCAGATAATCAATGTTCTTCACTTCACCTGCCGGTGATCATAAAGTCAGGGCTTTTGAGTTTCCTGCCAATGTGTTTTTTATATTACGTACTCATTCTACATATTCGTCAGCTGCCTCTTATTAACAGAGAGCAAGGGAGGCGAGCGGACACACACACACACACTCACACACACACAAGCAGACAGAGAGAGAGGGCTAGAGGGCGGGCGAGCTAGCGAGAGAGAGATAGACAGTTGATCCTAGATGTGGAGAAGCACCGGGAGTTGTATGATCCGCAGCGCGTAGCGGCAACAAAAAGGTGATTCCTGGAAAACATCAGAGGAGCGGGATCGCTTGTTGACCGGATCGCCTGTTGACCGGCGCGGAGAAAACGCGCTTCGGCCAGGCTGCTGCTCGCACGGGTATTGAGACATCCGCCTCCTGTCCGAACCCAGCGGTGCGCCTCCCGAGCGTGGCTATCGGTGAGGACAGAGGATGGGAGCATGCATTATTTAAAGGGTCGGAGCGCGTTGTGTACAAGGTAAATGTGATTCCTAGAGAGCAGCAGATGATAAAATGAAGATTAATGACCAGTTCAGCGGTGCGGCTGACCCAGACACTGCAGCTGCACTTATCAGGCTACAGGAGAGAGGTCGAAGTCCAGGATGTCTTTTTGTTGCACATATTTTATTTTTAAATCCACGCAGGCGAAGCTGGACCAAGAGACAAACACAAGCCCAGCGGGTCGGGGAGTAGGAGGGGTAGACGTGTCGAGGGTAATGGCATTGAGTAACTGACAAAAAGAGCTTTCAGTCGATTTGCCTCCATTATGGTTTGTTTTTGCTGGTCAATAACTTTATATGATCAATTATCATTTGTAATGGGGCAAAAGAACAACGTGCAGCAATACCACTAATGAGGAGTGAAAAGAAGATATTTTACCAAAGTGGACTCCCATCAAGCACCTGCTCACCCACTCAGTAGGTGGTTACTGCTAATGCTGAGTCGATTTGAGGTTTTGGGTAAAGAAGGTCACACACTTGACTTAAAAGATGCCGGGAGTTGTTTGACATTTTCAACCTGTGTGCCATTTAATGGGGAATTGTTTGTTTGGGTGACTTATCTGACGTGCGGCTACCGCGAGACAGATCTGAGGTTTTTTTTATGCTGCTGTTGTGGTTTCATTTTATGCCCGTAATGGACGTCACCTCTGTGGCAACAGACTGCAAAACAGAGTCCATTAGACCAAACAACACAAATAGTCAGACAGGTTGTAAACGGTCCTCACTTTCTAAACCACTTATTTAAAGTGAAACATTATAGGGTGCATCAGGTCTGTCTTAAAACCACACGTGGACGAAAGGGTTATTGGTTGCTGTCTATAGTTACAGTCGTATTACTATTAAACTTTATTATCTTCAGCCAAACTAAAATGCATTTCTGCACAGAACGAGAGCTGTGGATCACTTAGGGTTAAGATAATATGGTAAAACTGGTGACTTGCAAAATAGTTGTTTTTTTGGGATGGTGACACTAATGCCCAGTTGGTATCAGTGCTTGCTTGCTAGAGGGATGGGGCTGTCCGAAAATAAATGCTTAGTCTGCCTCCCCAGCTATGTTTGAGGGATGTCCTGTGATTTTCAAATGTTTACTTCCTGGGAATACATCACTCTGTATATATATCAAACTTTTTTTTTATATTTGTTAGATTATGTGGTTATATTTCAGTAGAACAACAATTCCTCTTAAAAGCACACTGTCTTTGAGGAGGAAATAACCCGTTGGCAACCATTGAGAATCGATCTGATCCTATGTTTTTTAGCATGCACTCTCAACGTTACCCGTTTCAATCTATGCAAGGAGGAATATCCGATGCATGCAGCCATTTCAGCGTTTTGTTTGTGTTTTTAGACACTTGTTGAACCTCCTGCGTAGTTTTCATTGACATATTTTGCATCCCCCTTCTTTCAAACCTGTTTAACCACAATATTTAACCAGACACCTGAACCATAAGCTGCCATTTTACCATGAAAAGTACCTGGTAGAAACCTGCAGCCTCACTTAAACTACCCTAATAATGGCATTTTAAGGTCGAACTATAGCTATAACAGTTGAGCTGTAGTATTATGAGATTTGTTTCACTGCATATGATAGTCTTCAGTATGTGAACTCTCTGGGGTACACACATGCTAAAAATGCTGGCACAGGTGTTCCTTTTCCCAGGTGACGAGATCAGGTTTTGCCGAGGTTTTCCAGGGAAATAAATAGATCTCAGTCCCAGCATTTCCGGCACTCAACTCCCAATCCCCCCTCTTAAAAACAAAGATTTAACTCACGCCCTGTAAATAAGACACATATAAGTCCATGAGACGTTTTGCTCGCAGGCTCTGATTTGCTTGTAATTGAGAGACTGTGATTAGAAACAGAACCAAACGCAACAAAGCTAAATTGTTCACTGAGGTTTGGCCCACAGATAAACAGTTGCATGTGTCATCACAGCCTGAGCTTCCTTATGCCTGAAGGCAAGAGATAGCATGACGGATACTGTGAGTGCTGTCAAACACGAGTCTCTCCACAGACTGTGAGGCTTCTTTTCACCTGCCTTCGTGGACCAGCGGTGATGTCCGTGGTGCTGAAGAAGCCTGACTCTGTGTGTACACAATCCCAACTATGCCTTCAAAGATGTTCAAAGTCTGTAGCAGGATTTTCCTAAGGCTACTGTCACCGGCAGGGGTCCAGTTACAGGCAGGTAATCCAGCATGTACACTTTCATTGCACTGCAACATAAAAATACAAAAAAAAAAAGCTCGCAGGGTGCAAGACATTGCTCTTGTAGTTTAGCCGAGAACACATAAAAGTTTTTGTTGTTGCCCACAACTATCTCACACACACACACACACAGGACATGAGATAATTTGAACACCTCATGGGGAAATGACTTTGACTGATAAACACTGCCACCAAGATGGGTCCTATTAGGTTGATTGCCAATTAGCCGCATTTGTCAGCTATAAAAGGGGTCTGGCAATCAGCACAAAGCAACATGAGACAATTAACAGAGCTGGAAGAGGCCAAATCATCAGTACTCAACATGCATGAGCATTGGTCTATTTAATATATCAAGGGGAGCGGCAGTCGCAAGCTGACACTAAGGATGTGATGGGCATTTACAATATATATATATATATATATATATATATATATATATAGCATCAGACGTTTCAGCAAGTGTCCCAAAGTGGCTTGTGTTTACGTCCAAGTGACAAAGCCCTGTAGCAATAAATAAAGGAGGAACTTAGGTGACGTTTTTCAAGCGTGACCACCATCGTTACATTACCTTAACCACGTGATGACGACGGTCCCCTAGCCACGATTTTTCCCCTAACCTTAATTAAGTACACATCTTAACCCAAAACATGATCTTTCCCTCAACCTAACCCAAGTTGTTTGAACCATAGCGATGTCACGGCAGCGCCGGGAAATTAGATTAGTTGATTGACAAAACATCAGCTGCTCTTCAGTCAGTCAATCATTTAAGCCATTCCTCAAGTATTTCCTGTCAAATGTAAGAATATTCTGCTCTTCCCAGTCCCATATGAGCATAATCTGACTATCTTTTGATCCTGGACTGTAGGACAGACGTCTCCGTGAGCTGTGAGAAACTGTTACGGGCACCTTGTGATCCTTTTTCGCATTTCTTTTACAGCCAACAAGTAATCAGTTAATCGAGGGAATAATCAGAAGATCAATTGTCAAAGTTTAATAACACACATACTAGTAGTGCAGTGCAGTGACAGCTTATCACAGATTCTCCAAGTCTGTGGAACTCTACTGGAGGGATCAAACACATTCAGGCTGGTGCCCTGTACTGAGGCATCTGCAATCATTAAGACTCTTCATTCGCCTGATCAGGTTTTTCCTTTAAATTGCCACCTGTCTGAAGTTACTTTCCATTACGAGTGTCATGTCTCTCAGGCTCCTGGATTAAAAACAAATATCCCACTCGTGTTTGAAGCCCTTTGTGTGTTCCAGTGCTTGACCAAAGCTGGAGCATAAAGATGCAACACCTGGCCATCTGTTGCTCAGAGGCCGTATTTCCGAGCCTGCACTCAGGAGTGACTTGATATGTTTGGGTGGGTGGGGGGTGTTCTGCTCTGCATGTCTTCATCTGGCACTCTCCAACTGGCAGGTATTCTTGATCAGTGCAACCGTGGGATCCCGGCAGAAGCACACAAACATGGCCGCCTTCACCCCGCAATATGCAGATGTGCCCTGTCTCGTTCACAGATGGATCTGAGCTGTCTTCCTCCCGCAGCCCGAGGCAGTGAACCTCACAGGGTGCATGTCACACACACACACACACACACACACACACACACACACACACACACACATAAACACTGACTGTCAAAGCCCAATAGAAAACGAGAGGCACAACAGAGAGAAATATGTCAGTGCCCCGGGCTTGGGCTGCTATCATCCTATCGAGAAAGCTGTTTGTGGTGTGAGGGGGGGAAAAAAAACCCAACAACGTCTGCTTATTGATTCTGACAGTCTGTGTGCTGAATAGTACCCAATGTGTGTTTGTATAATCACATTGATGCTGTGGAATTTGTGAGAAAGGAAACTGAATGAGTCACGGTTACGATGTTCGACAGAAGCCGTATTAAGCCCAGTCAATCATCTCGCCGCCGTGCTTTCTGATGGAGGCTGTTTACACTCCCAGTTCTTGACTGTGATAGATGGCTAAAAGCCCTCGTGAAGGAGGCCATAGACACCACTGAAAGGGCCCTTAAAGAACTGCAACGCTTTTATGCTAAATTAAACAAATGATGTTCTTGTTTTGTAGTCCGTAATTTTGATAATGAAATTAATTAGGCCTTATCTTTTCCCACCAGACCTTGTGCGTGTGCGTGTGCATGTGCGCTCTCTTTAAACTACTGACAGTTCTTTGCTTTGAATCTCCTCTCTTCATCCTGCTCAACCATCTGCTCAGTTTTTTTTTCGGGAAAACAGCTAATGGCAGCGGGCAAAACATAAGCATAAGCCTGGCTGCTCGTTTTAATGTTGTGCTTCGGGACAAGCTCCCAGTGCCGTGTTGTGTATGTCCTTCGCCACGCCACAAATCATGACATTTAAAGATCATTACGAGACTGTGACACTGACTGGAACCAGCAAGTCCGTAAAACCAGATGCCATTGCTGGATGGCTTCACCCGTTTCAGCGTGGTAGGTTTGAACACACAACTGAACTGTTGAGACACAGATGGAAGAAAGCACATCGTGGAAAAATGTGCAGTTAAAGATTTGGATAAAATATCCCCAAGTGCCTTGCAAATAAAATGTCTTCCCTCAAGCAGGCAACAAAAAAACGAGACAAGCAAAGACAATATTAAAGGAGAAAAAAAAGGAGGAAAACGGTGAAATAACAAAATGTATACACAATAAAAAAAAAAATGCATAAATGACAAAATTACAAATAGCTTTCACGCCCCCACAGACAGTCTTCCAGCCAAGCATTGTGCTGCATGCTGTATTCTGGCTGGCATTGGGTCCTTCCAGCAAACATGGCCGTTCTCTTCCCAGAAACTGGAATGTAATTGAATTTTAATCATCTAAATTTGGATAATACCCATCATTAGTGGGGCTACAATATAATTACACTAAAACAGGAGCAAAAGGGACGGTTCTCTATCTGTCGAGGCAAACCTGCTATGAGTCAACTCATTGCGCTTTATGTAAAGAACTTGAAGCATGCTGGTCGCTTGCCAAGCGGATTGTAGAAAACAAAAATTAAGCGTGAGAGCCGCACTGAGCAAGATTTTTGCAGTGGAAAGAAGAGAAAAGCACCTGAATCGAAATGTAGGTGTCAGATACGGAGACTTTACTGCCCACAGGAAGTGACCATCCACCCAGTCAGCTGATCAAATTAGGAAATAGGCAGATCAGCCTTTTTTTTTTTACTTTTACTTTTTTACCACGTCCCAAAACCATGATACCCAAGGCTTTAAGAGATGCAAGCTCTGTGAACATCTTCAAAGCACAATTCAAAACGTATTTATTCAGAATTGCCTCTCTTCCTTTGTTTTGTTTTTACCTTTTGCATATTTTATTGTTCTTATGTCCTTCCTCGGTTTTTTCTTTATCGAATTTTTTTATTTAGCTGTTTTTATTTATTCTCTTGTTTCTTCACTTTCCATTATTTGAGCACTTTGAGCTACACCTGCCGTATGTAAGGTGTCATATAAATAAAGTTTATTATTATATTTAGGCTCCCCTGGGCCAGTCCCAGCATGCAGTCTGTTAGCAGCCTAACACAGACAAACCCAGTCACACATCACATTTACACTTGTGGTCGAATTAGAGTCTCCAGTGTACGTGAATTTAGCATCAAATCAAATCAAAACTTTATTTGTATGGCGCCTTTCATACAGGTAAGTGCAGTACAAAGTGCTTCACAGATGATAGTAAGACAGAACACGAATACACCATAAAAACAACAGAAACAAAACATCTTTAATAATATGAAACCAAGAAATTAGTAAGTAAGTTTGCAAAACTTTATTTACATAGCACTTTTTAACATAGCATTTTCTGATTTGACACCCCATTGTTTGTCAATGTCTGTCAAAATGACCATTGCAAAAATGATTCATATGGTCTGATTAATGGTCTGTCCGCTGCGGTTAAATTTCAGTTAGATTAAGGCACAAAACATACTCACGGGTAGGGAAAGATCGTGCCCATGGCTTAAAGAAGGAAGCAGGATATGAACCGTGGCATTTTGTGTCCTTGTGCTCCCAACCTCCCAACCTGACCCCCTCCCTAAGAGCTTTTGTGGCACCACAGCAGCCTCATGCCACCGTTTGCTGCTGAGAGATTAGTCTTAATACAGTCGGCCACACGACGTGCCTTTTCAGCAAAACGTAAGCACGGGTTGTTTTAGGCATTTGAGCCAACAATCCGTGCTGTTGTTTTTGTGTGGTAAGGAAGCGCTCGCTTGTGTGTACGCGAGATGGAACTGTGGAAAGGTGAACTCTTAAAGGCCGGCAATTTGCGCCACAGAAGTGGGTCTTTCGGTCCTCCAAGGTTTAGTTTGGCATTCAGAGCCTGTTCCGCCTGGACCAAAGGGCAAAGTCAAGCAGCATCTTTTTCACTGTAGCGTTTTATCTAAATGGGAATATTGTTTTATCGCCCATGTTCCTTCAAGATCTTACACAAGCGGGTGAATTGTAGCTCATCGTATGACCATTTTTGAGCAGCAGAGGGGAGTATAACAAGGTTTGCTCGCAAAAGAGCTCTTGGAGTCCAAACATCTAACAGCACTGCCTCAGTGCTCTGATCCCTCATGACGCGTAGAGATGTTTGTTTGTCTGAGCTGCGTTTTTTTTCAAGCAGTAAAGAATCCATAAACAACTGTATATTCCTTTGAGACACATAAAGAAGCGATGCTGCATTTAAAAACATAAAGACTAGCAAAGAAAATTCTGTTTCACAGACTAAAATGAAGTTTTGATGTTTCTATCTCTTCAGCTGCAATATTGTTGTGATCTCCGTTCAGGGTATCATGTTTGCATGTGAAGCTGGGATGGAGTTGATCCTCTTGCTTGCCAATAAAAGGTGGAAATTCCTCAATATCCTTTTATTAAAGATAGACCAGAGCTCATTGACTAACTCTCCGATTTGGAGAGTTAGTCAATGTGCTCTGGTCCATCTTTGTGGAACTCAAACAAAGCATGCTTGAGGAAAAAAACTGAATGACCTTATAATAACTTAACCTATATTTAACTTATAATAATAAGTTCTTTTTTTTTTTTTTTAATAATGAAAAGTTTTGTTTATTTTGTTTTGCTGAGACTTAAATCATTTGGTTCATGAACCTGCAGGCTTGACATCAGCCTCCTGCTTATATAATAAATAGCTTTTCCATCTGGTCTATGTACACTTTGATTGTATTTAGATCTTGCACATTTCTGTAGGCTGTTTATTTTTGTCTTCACACTGCATTCCCTACCAGGTTTCCATTGATCTCTGCAGACGCTACAACGTTAAAGTAGGTCTATATATAAATTAATAGAATCCTCGTTAGCACTGTGGTCCAGTGGCGTGATTGTTCTGCAGTCTCGGGTTTATGGCTTGGATCTTGCGTCCTGTTGAAGTGTCCTCGAGCTACACACCTGTTCATTCACTTCTTTACGGACGTGAGCATCAGCTGACTGCAGAGAATGTAAATGCATCCTCCCCCTGCTGCATCCGGCAGCTGTTTCTTTTTTATTTCCTGGGGACCATTTGCGTGTATGAAGACACCAGAGGATTTGTTCCGCTCGAGAGGGATTTAGCTCTGTCTATTGGTATTAAAAATAAATCTCTCCTTGTGTTGCTGTTACATTATTCCATTTTGCCTGTGAGGCTCCCTATCGCTTCCCTGATAGCGCTGTGCTAACAAGTATGGAACGCCCAGAGGAGAATGCACATTCTTAGCAACGTTAAACCTGACCCAGATGATCGGCGTGTCAGCCATAGGATAAGTAAACGGACCGGCAACATCCCACTGCGAGACCGGGGACGCAGTGTTGCAGTGATCAGATTACAAAATGTCTTCCAGCAGGTCTATCTCGACCTATTTATCTTGGCCCAGTAGTATGCACAGGGGACCTTAGGTGCTTAAATGACTGAAGATTAACCATAACCCTTGTTCAAAAAAACCTTAGCTTGACCCCGTATTCTCTGCCATCGGAAGGGATTATCACTCACTGATAGCAGAATCCAGTTAAAACACGGTTGTTTCTGTCCCAAGGGGCCGGTCTGCTAGTCTGCTGGCTTTAGCCTTAAGGAGCTTGGCGTGTTATACTTTTCTCAGCAGACAAAAAGGAATGTAAAACATCCTCATCTTGACCTGCTTAACATTTCCTGCGATGCCTGTTTGGGGATTTGACCATCTCTTCTCTATATCTTTCAAGTGTTGTCAGCCAGATGGCATGCATCAGGCAAATACTGGATGTGAATACGAAGGTTTTCATCGGTTTTTTATTGCCCTAGATTGTGCCTAGAATAATTACATTCTGTATTCAAGGCCAGATGGTTGGCGCGCCAAGCCTCTACACGCTTTAAATCATGGTGTATATTTCCAGCAGTAACTATTTTAAATGTCAATTGAACCCTGACTGTCAGAACATATATGAAAGTCATTGGGGCCTGGTTGACATTTTGCAGTTTGGGTTAACCATCGAGATTTTAGTTAAAGCTGCACCGGAGCTCGAAAAAATGTTCAGTTCAGTAAAGCAGAAATCACACAGCGTGATGTAAAAAGCATACTGTGCCATGCTCATGTTGAGCAACCCACTTGATTACAGTATCGTGCTATAGTTAAGGATACCAATGATGCTACAAGAGACAAAAGCCCATAAAAATACCTGTTCAGTGATCTTGTGTTGAAAACGTATCAGTGAGAAATGCACTGCTCTTGTCCGTGTTAAGTAAAGATCCTTGATCGAGTGTTTTTATGCTCAGTGTGCGGCGACTTGCACAAGCACTTGTGTTCATTTCTTCTGACTACGTGTCTATCTTGCATTTGACAGCGCCTCTACAGGCTGTGCTAAATTTATTGCTGCCTTTAGGTGAAATTAAATCAGAATTTAATATGGGCATGCAGGGCAACATTACGGGATCTCCCCTGCTGCACTAGATCCTGGTTTTGGTTGATGAAACCAGAAAAATAAAAAAAAAGCCTAGTGCAACTTTAAAATGACCAGAAATCCAAACCATCTATTCAGGTTTTATCTGGCAATTCTGAGGCCATAGCGTGTGGGAGGTGTAACCAGTGATTTTGCACAACACCGGGTGATTTAAAATAAAAGCAAGACTCCTCTCGTCTGATACCTAAACAGATCCAGTCATAAAAACTGTGTTGTCTCCCGGGAAATCCACAACATCATTCTTTTATTGTTTTTATTGGCCTTTGAGGTTTCAGACCACTCGCTGTTGTGCTTTGGTGAGTTCCCAGCAGTGCCGTACTCTACAGCCCCGCTGTGTGTGTTTTTGTTGCCTAGGTGTCCAGACGGCCCTCGCCCCAGCACGGTGCGACCATGTCAGCTGCCCTGCAGGAAAGACTGTATCATGACCCCTTTCAGCAACTGGACGCCGTGTCTCGTTACGTGCGACGCAGGTACTGTGGAAAAAAACAACTAATCTCCTGCAAGACGACCCTGCTGATGCCTCATACAGATCACTGACAAGAATCATGGTTATTAAACTTTGCTGGCCAATTTATTATTACTATTTCTGTTTTGTTTACTTTTATATAGGTTTCAGCCTTGCTTTGGTAGTTTAACATTATTTAATTTAGAGAAAAGTGTCTACGACAGGGATTTCTAACAGAATATTTGGCATCGTAATTTCAGGCTACATTCGTGGACTACAGTCAAGGGAAAATGAAAGTACACCCTCCAATGTTTTTATGCATCAGGGCCTAAATAACATTTGTGTGGTTCTCACCATCTTCTATAAACAAAACAAAAAAAAACCTCGAGTGACAAATAAAACGCACAACAGATTTCATTATGTAGTCATTGTTTCCCAAAAGTAAACCAACATCCAGAAACCAGGTGGAAAAAATAAGTACATCCTTCCCACTTCCACAATCACTAGGAGAGTAATTAGCAGCCAGGTGTTACTAATCAACTGCACACGATGACTCCATCGGTGCGACTATCCCTCTATAAAAGCAAAACTTCTGGGGTTCTGGAGCACTCTGCTGTGTGTGTCTGCATCATGCCGAGAAAACAGGACATCAGCCGTGACCTCAGAGAAGCAACTGTTGCTGCTCATCAATCTGGGAAGGGTCACGAGGGTTATAATCTCCAAACGATTTGGAATTCACCGGTCAGCAGTGAAAAGGATTGTTTACAAATGGCGAGCCTTCATGACAGTTGCTAATCTTCCCAGGAGTGAGCATCCCAGCAGATTCTGTCCAATGTCACACTGTGTGCTGGTCAGACGTATAAAGCAAAACCCAAGGGCTACATCGCTTAACCTGCAGGCCTCTGTGAGCGCGTTACATATTTATGTTCATAACAGCACAATTAGAAAAAAGACTGAGCAAGTTGGGCTTTCATGGAAGGGTGGCTAGGAATAAGCCCCTTCTCTCCAAAAATAATATGGCAGCGCGACCCAAGTTTTGCAAAACTGCATTTGACCGTTTTTTGCTTTTGGGAAACATCGACTACCTGCTGAAATCTGTTGTGTTATTTGGTTGTCACCTGAGGTTATTTGTTTACTCATAGACGTTGGTGAGAACAAATGTTATTTAGGCACCGATGAACAAAAACATTCAGTTGAATGAGGGTGTACTGTCCTTTTCCCATGACTGTATAATATGATGATATGACTCTGTCCCTGTCTAGAATATGAACAGGCGCAAGTTTAAATCGACTGCGTGGAACAACTACAGAGGTCGGACCCTCTGCACAGAGACAGACACCTTAACTACCGCAGCAGCACATGCAGCCACATCTCGTTACACATAATTAATTTGACAGATTGGCATGTAAGACAACCTTTGGGCCGACCTCTTTGTGTGCGGCTGGCAAGCCGACTCGCCCGTGGCTGCAAGTGTCGGCGAGTGCGTTGCCGTGTCGCTGTTGTTGTTTTCATGCTGTGAAAGAAAAACATTGCTCAGATGAGGTCACCTTTATCGGGTGGCCATTGCCCAAGCTGTTGAGCGGTGGCAAACACATGAAGTTGAGTTACGGCTGACGATCATTATCGTCCATGTTTTGATGACCTTTTCATGTGACACGGTGGCATAAATCTCTTCAGTCTGAGCACGCCGTACCGAGGGCTGTGCAGTTTAATATGATACTGTTGACAGCTTCACCTTGTGCAGGGAATTACACACCACCCACATACAACGGTGCAAAGCAGGGTTCAGGACTATCTGGAAGCTCATTTCATCTTAATGAACTACTTGAGGGCATCTCCACACATGTAAATGCCATTTAAACGGAGTCAATTCCAGTGTCTAATGGGATTTTTCTACATCATCGTTGTTGACTTGATATCCCAAGTAATCAGACGTGCGTGTTGTAGGTACGATTGCTGTCCAATTATATTTGGCAATACTAGACTCCGGACTAGGACTGGAAGGACTGTTAACAGAGCAGCCTAGCTTATTATTTTGACATGTTTCTCATCATGTCCCCATGCAGACATTTCTTATTTTAATTAAACAACTGTCTGTGTGTCTGTTAAGCCGGTAATGCTGTGAAGAGAAAGCAATCAAGGAAACGTCTTATCATCCAGCTGCCGTCCAACGGAGGGCAGGAATGTCCAGAGGTGCTGGAGGAGGAGAGGGACTGTGAGGTCCCCAAAATCTGCCCAGGATTCAGGTAAAAGCACTATAGTGATGCGATAATGATGAGGTTTTCCCCAATTTTGCTTGCATTGCTGTTTTTGCTTGTTGACAAGCATGATAAACAGTAAAACTGTAAAGGACTATGGGCTAACTAATTAATTTACTGATATAATATATATATATGTATGTATGTATGTTTGAATACAAAGGCTTGGCTCTGATGGACTGTGTTCTAGAAATATTGCAAGACTGTATCTATATGGTTAAACAAATTTAATAAGTTCAAACCTTTGGTTGGAACTGACCTGTTTAATGATGGATATTGGGGGGCTATTTTAAGGATTCTAGTATAATTTCACCAAAGCCAATTCCTCAATTCCAGACTGTAACATCAAGAGTTTATCTTACAATAATAATGGCAAACATTTTGTTATCTGACAGCTTTAGATTCAGATGGTTAATACAAAATATATTCAACTAATGAATTAATATGTTATATTATAGATTAAGCTACCCACCAGTATATAAAGCAATTAAAATGAGTCCTGCCTTTTCCAGCTGCAACGTTAATATGATGAACACATTAATGCACCAATGAGTAAAGCCTTATCCATATCATTTTGAAATGAACCATTCTACATAATGAGTAGTTTCACTTTTAAAACTTTCAGTACATTTTTATCCTAATACTATTATATTATTATTAAGTGTAATTTTAATGTGGTACTGTTACCTGTAACAGAGTATTTCTGTACTGTGGTATTGCTACTTTTACTTAAGTAAAATATCGGAGGACCTCTTTCACAACTGGCTAAACTGGTGACATTTTCTAAAACATAAATTTAAACATTGGTCTTACAAATCACAGTTAGATGCTGTATGTTCTACTAGTCCATCCCTATACACAGAACTTTATTATATTTTGACTGGTGACATGGTGCAGTGCAAGTTTGGGGTGATAGTGAACACAATGATATGGCCTAGCTATACTGTCCTGATGTATTCCAGGTGGAAAACACACAAATGGAGGAAGTGCCAGCTGGTCCCATGGTTTCTCAGACAGGACCGTCCCAGTGCGCAGGAGACCTGTGGACCAGGGCTTCAAACAAGAGGTATAGAAACCAATCTCTTCATCTCCCGTTTTCCTCCGCAGCTTCACTGAATCCATTCCTAATCACGGTAAATTAAATCTTTGCTCATTGCGGTGCATCTGGAGCCCGGCCACGAGGCAGCAGATGGATGTGCCAGGGTTTAGAGAAAAGGCCAATTTACTTAGAGCACATATCGCGTCCTCCCACTTACAAGACGCGACACAAGCTGAGGCTGACACTCCAAAAAACATACATTTTTCTGGTTATTTTTATTTTTTTGTTTTCCTCCTGAGTTTGGGATGGAAATGTTTTCACAACCCATCATGCGCCTCTTGAGACTCGTTTGACAGTTTGGGTTGTTTCACTGCTGGCTTTTTTTTTCCACCTAAGGCTCTGTCATGCAATTTTAATCGAATGTCTCTTGTTGAAATTTAGGAGGAGATGCTGCTAGGTAGCTGCTACACTAGGTGGCCTATAGCGTACGACAGCCCAGCCTCCTGTTAACATGGGTTTTGTGCATAAGTGGCAAGTGCTTTAAAGGAGGTGCGGCTCTCCCTCTTTAAAAGCATATTTGCTCTTGCCTTTTTATATAGGACGGATGTACCATGTCGTCCTGGAAGGCTTTCATAAAAATCCAATTTCAGGGGGTCACGCAGAATGATCAATTTCATTATGTTCCAGATCCTATAGAAGGCCATAGTGCATATATTTCAGTTTTTTCTTCGCTAACTTACACTAATGGATGGAATTTATTAAATGTATTATTGAAAATGCTTTAAAGTCCACTTTAGACCTACTCACTGCACTACTCTATGCAGCTTTTGACTGATTTGATACCAGGAGACACCTGATGTCCAGACCCTCCTGCACCTGTTTTCACCCCTCTGTCACTTCTAAATGGCAGAAAGCCTTTTGTCATTGACTTAAACCAAATGAGACACGTCGTCTTTTCTGCTCTGTGTTCCCTGACAGCGTGTTGCGTTGTTTACCTGGACCGAGGCTTTTCTTAGAGGCAGAAACACTGTGGTAGCACTATTAAACACACAGAAAAACTGAGAGAATGTGCTTCTTTCTCTCTCTCTCTCTCTCTCTCTCTCTCTCTCTTACACACACACACACACACACACACACACACACACACACACACACACCGCCAGATCGAGGCTTTCCAAACCAATAGCAGTAACCCACGGGGGTTCAGCAAAAATGATGTTAGAGATTGATTTCTCTACGATGGTCCAGCTCTGCAGAACGTCTGCATCACAGGAAAATGAAATATTGCAGCAACACAAGTAATACCCTTTATTGAAAGAACAAAGAATGGGATGATGCAAGCCAACATAAATTGTCTTGTGGACTTCAACCCAATTGAGGTAGACATGCATTTGTGTCTGATCTGCTTATAATTGTATTTTAGCCCCCCCCAAGACCTAATCTGAATTATACAGTTATTTCTATTTTTGTCATTAACTCTTTAGTTGCCCTCTTTAAATCTCTGTTTGATGGTATGTTGCTCACGAGTGGGGAAAGAAGTCTTAAGATCTCTTATGTAAAGTGGCAAAAGAGAGGGTCCCCTCATCAGTTTGATTGAGGAACATGACACAGGCCTTAAAATGTACTCAAATGACATCATATTTTAAATTATATCCTGCCACATAAAAAAGCCTGTAATTAAGGATTTAAAATTCACTGTATTTAACATTTCAAAGGCAAAACGTACTAAACTGTCTAAAACAATCAGAAGTAAAAGTACATAAGAACACAGAACGGCTCCTCTTATTGCATTATTAGCAGGCATAGATGGAATAACGCAGCATTTAAATGTTGTATTTGCTGAAGGTGGAACTCAATTTAACTACTTTATATACAGTTGGATTGTTTATAAAATATGAAGCATTGTCATGAATTAAACTTTATATTATGCACAATATTTTATAAACTATGTGTTGTCAATAAAATCTTAGTAACTACAGCTGCAAAAGAGTTGTAGTGGAGTAAATAGTAAAATGTTTTCCTCTAGTAGCATGAAATGGAAATATGGACGTAAATTAGATTAGGTACCGTACTAAATTTCCACTCCTGTTGTTCGCTCATTTCCTCTTTTATTACCACACAACATTGTCTTGCACTTTTCAACACCTGCTATGACAACCAATCAATTTGTCGAAACAATAAAAAACATAAACCACTTAATGGGCTCCCGCACGTTCTAATGAAGCCTTTTTGACCCGTCTTCCTCTAATTCTTCCAGCTGTGTCGTGTCGCCAGCTGGACGGGACACAGGCCGACATCGGCGAGTGTCTGAAATTCGCCAAAGCCATGCCTGCCATCACTCAGCGCTGTCAGCTCCCCTGCCAGGATGACTGCCAGCTGACCAACTGGTCTAAGTTCTCATCCTGCACAGCTGACTGTGTGGGGGTCCGCACCAGAAAGAGGGCATTGATAGGTGAGAACAGAGAGTGGCACAGCACAAAACAATGGGCTGTTGTTTTCGACCCTTTTCTGGCAAGATTATTTGCTCTGTAGTTTAAGTGTTGGTGATGCAATTTAAAGGGGACGTTGGTGGGCAACGCTCCAATGGTCAAGCTGGAAAGTTCAACACAAGGGCATAAATGTCTTCAGGTAGTTCCTGCCCGCTAATTTCTCCGGTGGGATTAAAGCAACGCATCTGCAATAGCTCCTCAGCCGTTGATGTGCATCAGAGTGTCCTCGGAGAGTTGCCCCGTGCATCACAGTCTTAAAAGCAAAATGACAAGAGTGGTGCAATGCATTAAGGTACCGCCTCCACTTTAAACTGTGAGAAAGTGGATTTGAAAAGCTTTTTTTTTCCCCCTGATGTGAAATCTTTTGACCCGCTCACCGAACTGTAAAAGAGCAGAGAGGTCATGTAACGCATATAAACACTGTTTGAAAAGGTGAGAGCATGGATTTTGTAGTTTCATTCAGAATCCTTCAGTTACGTTTGGGAAAGGCTATCTACAACATGTTAAATATTGGCCAATCCCATAACGGGCCCTTTCAGTAGTTCAGTAGTTTTTTCCTCCTCTTAATCTTAGTTACCTTTGCTCATTCCAAAACAATACAAATTCAAATGTCGATCATGATGTTGAGCATTAAGTTTACTTCTCTGCCTCCTGTTGGTCACTATGACCTTTACAGACAGACGATGGCATGCTACGCAGCGGTCTGTTGCTAAAATGCAATTAGAAACAACCAGCTGTGTTTCCAATGCAGGATACACTTTGTGAACCTCAGTTGAAACGAATTGAATGCAAAAATGCCAACAACGTCTACAGTCAAAACCAGCTTGATGGAGACCCTGGCACCTGCCTGTAAAGATGTCGTAGGCCATTAGGTGAAAAGTCGTCAAAGGTATGTGTCCTAATGACAGACTGCCACAAGAAAACTGTTTTTTAGCATGGTGATCTGTGATTAATGATGCTTGACATGTCTGAAGGATAAAAAACGTCAAGCTGTTTCAGTAAAAGAGCACTCTGCTTGAAACAGTTTTGCCGGTGTAATCTATCATCAGGAGTTGCTGTCCCCCCGCATGCGTGTATCCCACGTGAATTGGGGGACAGCAGTCCAGCCTTTTTTCCGTGAGCACGCTATCCCAAACGAGGCCCTGAAAGTAGCCTTGCGTATGATGACACTCAAAGCCACCAACGGAGACAGAAATCCACCACCGCCAGCAGACATGTGAAGTCACGCTTCCCAAAGCCATTCTGCTCATCTCTTTCCCTCTGCTCTCCGTTAGGGAGGAGCAAGAAGAAAGACAAGTGCAAGAACACGCAAATGTACCCTTTGAGTGAGACCCAGTACTGCCCCTGTGACAAGTACAACGCCCAGCCGGTGGGGAACTGGTCTGACTGCATCCTGCCCGACGGAGGCAGAGTGGAGAGCATCCTGGGGATGAAGGTCCAGGGAGACATCAAGGAGTGTGGACAGGGCTACCGCTACCAGGCCATGGTGTGCTACGACCAGGACAACAGGCTGGTGGAGACGTTGCGCTGCAACAGTCACGGTGAGTAGACGTGCACGCAGGTGTGTCTGTCGCCGCTGATGTTGAAGCACAGAGTTTGTGTCTTTGTTAAAGGGTTGGATCACCCGAATTACAGCGTGTCTCTCTGAATATCCTGCCATGCAGGTAGTTATGGTTTTATTTGTCCCTTAGAGCCACCACTCTAATAACATGGAGGTGAATGGAGATTTGTTTGTGGTGCTCACAGCATTGAAAGATTACACACAAAAGCAGTGTTTCAAGCTGCTTATACATCCATACACGCTGCGTTTGGATGGTACGGTTATTTTGGAAACTGGAGTTTGACCTTTTGTTGGTTTGGGGATTTAACTCTCTTTAAGACACATTTGATGACATTATACTGAAGGTTTTGAGGCCTGATATCAATATCACTGTTGATTGTCACATTTACCTCAGTAACAAGATAAACAAGCGTAAATATCTTATTGTGCGTAACATTCTGTGTCTTCAGTGTTTCTTGTACAGAAAAATCATGGATTTTGACTTTGTAATCTTTATTTGACATATTTATATAGTTGTTACAAACCCATTCAGGCATTTATTAGTTACGAACACGCGCAGATTTGTTGTTGTACTTGTAAGAGCAGCAGTAAGGACTGAATTCATTGGATATGTCGATGTGATGAAATTAGGCCATTCAGAGAGTCAAAAGTTTGTTTTGGTACATTTCTCATGAATTTGCCTTAAAAAATATTTACGGCCCGCACTGGGGATTTTTATCATTTGCATTGCAATGTCAAAATTGCATTGTAGTTCCCCTGTCACATCTCAATAAAGCCTGGGCTGCACTGTCGCTCCATTTGTCTGTGTCTTGGTCCATTTTTAACGGACCCTCCAGCTGTTCTTAGGAGTATGAAACTATCAAGTTCCTCTGGTCCGAAAATCCGTATTGTGTTGTGTGGATTACCCAGAGTTACAGAGACACTGTTTGTGGAAAGAGATGTCGCTGTCGAATTGACCTGGACAAATAAGACCAAAACTATCTGTATGGCTCCAAAATACTAGAGGTCAGTGAGAAAATGTGTGTCTTGACGTGCAGTACACCGTGTAGCAAATCACTTTTTTTTTTCCCCCTCCAGCCTTCACTTCTTGGTTCCAGGTGAGAAATATACTGTAGCATATCAGAATGCTGCAGATGCAAGAATAACCTTCTGTTCGGTTAAATATTCATGTGAAGCGAAGGATTTTGTTTGTGCACATATGAAAGCCCCTCCCGTGGAGGCCAGCGACTAATTTTGTATACTGACTTTCACATAAGGAGGCCTTTTCTGGCACACTCCTGTCAGAATCATTTGTCTCCTCGTTGTAAGGTCTTATCTTAGATCCAAAATACTTCAAGCAACGGACCCGGGCTCAGAAACTTGTTGTGAAATTGCTGTGAAATAGAATGCGGGAGATGTTCAAATGAATACATCAGTATTGTGCATATATAAACATGGTTTTAGTCTCCTTGTGTGAGTCACAGATTCAGATATGCGGCGGTTAATCTGAGTGTGGGTGTGACGAGAGCACGTCGTAAGGATGGGGTTGTGTGTGTTCGTCAGCGTCTGTGTATTTTTACACCTGTGTGTGTGTATGTGTGTGTGTGTGTTTCTGTGTGTGTGCACTCATGCATTCATCTTCAAGCATCATCGAGCTTAGGAAAAGGGAATGTTCCTTGAGGTGCACACAAAAACAAAAACACATTCATGAGGCTTGGCGTTAGTACATGTGTAAAAGATATCATTAAATCTCTCTTTTATCATCCTCATTCAGTCGCAGCCGCTCTCTCTGCCACTCCCTCCTTCGTTTTCTGTGCCATTCTCTCCATCTCAGCCGTCATCACTTTTAATCTTGATAGAGGAGGAGACATGGTCCTTCCACGACTCTGCAGCTGACACAATGCCTTCGGCTATGATGACGATCAGGCAAACTGTTCCACCGTTATCTCTGTATTCCACATACGTGCGGGGCGAAAAAACGGGATCATTGTTAAAAGTGCACGTTGATCTAAGCTTTGTGGTATTGCTCACTTTTCAGATCGCCATGTTCCTCTATGAGAGGGAGCGAATAATAAAAGGGAAGATGACTTTCTAGATAACAGTTCTCAATAAATGAGTTCTGTTATTGAGAGTTTGTAAAGTTGCAGCAAGTAACAATTTGAGGATTGTGAACTACAGAGATTATTATATCAAAAATGGGTTTGGACCTTTGCACATTATATATATATATATTTTTTTTTTAACCGTATACATTTTGATTGACTTAAGTCAAGTCCGACCACAGGGAGACCAATAATCAACAGCACAAGAGGCGAGAAACATCCAAATGACAAATTCCTGATTCTGTTAGTTCCCGGCAATAATTGCAGTCGGCCACAAGAAGATCTAATTAGTGTGTTGTCATGTTCAATATAATCAAGACTGATGCTGAGGGGGGGTAGAGACTCGAGACCAAGCCACAGACGTACCAGCTCGAGACAGTGACTGAACGAGTGTTGGTGTGCCATCATTAAGATGGTCTAAACTGACACAGATTCCACCAGGAGATTTCAATCCCATCTCACATAAAATTAGACTGCATCAAGAAAACAATGCAACTACTTTGTCTGCTACCACCATCAACACAGTGCCAAAGGTCGTGGTGTAGTCGAGAAAAACCTTGTCGTGGGTCCCCTGCTATGTCCTGTATATGGGAAATTACTCATATGGTTTATATATTTATGACTAAGTGACCTGTCACGCTATGACCTTTACCATGAGTTAAATTAACCATGACTTAATGTACCAGGGGAGCTCAGTGGGACTTGGCCTCATCTTAGCAGGATGCTGCAAAGGAGGAGGGAACAGAGTCACTCTGGGAAGCCGTAAAGGATAAAGATAAAGGGCAGGCATCTTGCTGAGGACCTGTGAACCTGGGCAGTACTGCAGTGAACAGATTTGTTGGTGCATGACGGGCCATGTTTGTTATAACAAGGCTGACACACTGAGAGCATGTGCCGTATAATTGAGCTTATGCTGTTTTGAGTGTTACAACATGTGGGCAGTGTGCTGTCAAGGTCTGAGGACTGAGGTTTCTCTCTCTCTCTCAACCCAACCAGCTGAGGCAGATGATCGCCCACCCATCGCCTGGTTCTAGTTCTGCTCGAGGTTTCTGCCTGTTAAAAGGAAGGTTTTCCTTTCCACAGTCTCCCGGTGCTGCTCACGGTGGGAATTGTTGGGTCTCTGCAAATAAAGAGTCGATCTAGACCTATATATGAAAAAGCACCATAAATGGCGCTATTTAAATAAAAAGCAGAATTAAGGTCAGTGTCTGTTAGTAACATACATCAAAGGGTCCTTCTGGCCTACAGTGACTCTTTCTCATTCCTCTATGCTCCATCCTGTGCATTTAGCCTCTATAGCTATTTTCAGAGCACCCAGGGATTAAGCTGTTCCCACTGCCTTGGAGACGATTGTGGTGCAGGAGGTATAACAGGTCGAAAATCAGGCAGTAATGTTGAAGGATTACTGGAGCCAAAAGGTTCACGAAAAGCTTCTCGGGCCAACAGCCCATCAAGCAGCTGAGATTTGGTTTCAGAAGGCAACACTATGGTGACTAAACCGGACTTTAATCCTGACTGCATGGCCAGAAATAAATGGTGGCCCTATCTGCCATCTGGGTGTTGTTGGTGGACACCCAGGGGCCAAGCGTGCTAGTGGGTCTTTTGCAAGTGAAAAAGAGATTAAAAAATATTTGAGAAAGTCCCATTATTAACTGCTCTGGGTGCAAACATCAGTCCAGCACTGTATGACCTCCTGCATGCTTCCATTTGTTCTGTATTTAAAAAGAAAAATAGTCCTTGTGATTGGTTTAATGTATATAGGCTCAACCAAAAGTATGTATAATTTATTACTTATTTACACAAGCATTTTGCTCTCTGCAGCATTACAGATTATCTTTATACACATGTTTTATAGGTTTTGAAGATCAAAACAAAAAGAAATGTGTTGAATCTAATGACAGTGAGAAACACAGCTTTAGTGTAATAAACTGCATTGTCTCACGTTGGGGCCGAAACAGCTTCGACAAAACTGAAAACTATTTACTATTTGAGTTTTAAAAGTTTCTGAATTTAGCTGACGGGTCTCTGTGCCGGTGATATTTGCCTTATTACTGGTATGTTGGTTGTCTTCTATATCTGCGTCAATTTATCCTTTAGAGGTTTTTTCAAGTCTTAACATTGTGGCAACATGCCAGGGGAGGGGGCTCCTGCATGGGCAAAGAGAAAATGACAACGGACCATTACCATGCTGTGAATAATGGTAAAGTACTGTAAGCTGACATGTTTATTCGTGCTTATGTTATAAACAGAATTGACAAGAGTCACGAAATAGGCAGTGAAACTGTTAACATTTCAGGTGAAGTTGGGCAGTCAGCAGTTAGAAAAGCTTCATACAACAGTGACAACTGCTTTGGGAGCTGCAGCAGGAGTTTGTGCCAAGTTACAAGTTGACTTCTAAAGGCAACAGCAGTGATCTCCTGCCTGGACTCGGCCCAGAAACCTCCCTAGGAGCTTGGCAAGACACCTAACAAGTTTATATCAGTTGAACTGCAGGCTGAGGTGCTGCAGCATTTGAACTGTGGGTGAACTTAAAGTGACAGCGTCACTGATTTAGGATAACTGGGTTTGACTGTAGGGCCTACAGTAGGAGGCCAAGGGGTCACAGGTTAAACTTATTTCGGAGGCTATGCTGAACTCAGCAAGGTGTCGATGTAGAGGTGATGAGCTGGACTCACGGGCAACAGAGTCTAAGGAGGTCAGGCACAAGTGTGTGTGTGTGTGTGTGTGTGTGTGCACGCATGCACGTGTTCATTGTGTCACTGCGCATTTATTTGGTGCTGCCAGGACTCCAGTCCTGACTGGATTAAGCAGACATTTTTTTTTTTTTTTTTAGTCATATTAGCTTTGAGGAATCTTACTGCTCAGATTGGGGCCAGCAGCATAGTGGGCAGCAAGATCACCCTTCAACTGCCCTCTACGGCTGAGCCAACTTTAAACCCTACGTTTAAGCTCTAGACATCCACATTGCTGAAGTGAGCACCACCTTTGGCAGCACTGGTCTGTTGCTTTGCGGCAACAGGGTAACTTGGAAAGATGAACAAAAGGACTCATAAGCGTGAGATTATTTTAATTGTAAGAGGGTTCCGGGTTGTTTGGTTTGGCCGCCAGATTGTTAGGGTTAGTCTCATGCATTCATTGTCGTCAGACCACTGCAGAAGGCCGCGTATTTAAAAAACAAAAAGCCGGGGTCGTCCAGCAAAAACGTCAAATCTAGCTCCAGTTTTGCCACAGCTTCATCGACAGACTTGGTAATCGACCAAGTGCACATTCCTGATAGATTACTTTCCAACATAAACACCGCCTTTCTACAGCTTACCTTGCAGCCATCGAGGATGAAGTGATAGTCGCCATGATAACTGTCGCGAGCTGTAACATCCTGTCCCGTTGTATCATTAGCTGTTGTGCAGTGTCTTGGCGTCTGCTAAGCCTTAAACACGGTGCTTTTTTGGGTCTGACTTTGCCCAAGTTAAAAGTGAATGATTGTCTGCATGGTCTTGTGACCACACAATGTTGTAAAAGACCAATTTAGTGTTGTGCTTAAAGCTAACTAGCTCAGTTGTTCTTCTCTCTTTGTTCTATTTACTCTTAGTAGTAACATTTTTATTTTAATTGTTACCTCTCAATGTATTTACTTTTGCGACGTCTGTAATGTGCAGCGGGCGTTTTTGTATTGACAGTGAGTGGCAGTGTGGTGTGTATATTAGTCGAAAAATCAAAATTAAATACGCACATATATAAATTTACATGAACTGATTTGTAAGCGCTGGCTGGCCTCAGTGGGATTCCTCTGAAACTTGAGAATCGTGGGAAGTGTGTTTTCAGCGAACCCGTCCGTCAATGTAGCACCGCGTGTCTCTCGCTAAAAAAAGCGATGCAGCCTGTAAGAGCCCACATCAGAAAGAGGAAGTGGTTAGGCGCCCAGTGAGACACTCCACTTTCCCGGCTCGTTCACCTCATCGATTTTCTTAATCAAAGGCTAAACGGATTTACAGGCCAGTGCTGTTACATAAGCCTTAAAAAAAAAATGTATTAGGTTCTGTCTACTAAACAGACTTTCTCTGAGCAAGTGGGAAAAAATCTTTGGGCCGGCAAAAACGCACAAAGTCAAAGATTCAGAAGAGTAATCTCTTTCAACAGATTCGACCGAACTGTGGCCTGTGTGTACTGGTGAAAGCAGAGGATATCGCTGCCCAGAGATGGTGAAAGATCCAGACAAACGCGAGCAACACACAGAGTGAGATGCTTAAAATCAGGCCTGTTAACTGTGTCATGACCCTGTGGGCTGAGGAAAAAGAGATTTGAAATAACGAAGCTTGCTGCCAGGCCCAACCGCTGCTTTGGTAGATTTTTAGACTTTTATATAACAGACCATAAAATTGGGCCTTTGAATGAGGACCCTGTTTTCACTCCACTGAGCTGAATATCAATAGGTGCGTTTAGGTTAGTCTGTGAAGTATCGGTTAATAGGTTGCAGTGCTGTTACAGCTGGGTGTTTTTTCCCATCTAGCATTTAAGGAGATCTTGAACTTGTCTTAAATGCTTGTCTGTCGGATCGAAAAGAAAAACTAACCTTTGGGAATTTGGACAACTGCAGTTTCGTAAAGAAAACGAGATTCTTCTAAGGGACTCCGGAACCGGCCAGTGCCATTTTTTCTCTAAAGCAGTCATCCTTAACGTGGAGGCTGAGCGGCTGAGATCCTGCTGGTGGGATGCAGAGAGAATAAAGGAATTATTTCAAAGACATTTTTTTCTTCTGAAAGAATGAATAGCAGACTACAGTATGCTGTCTGAAACAGACTGAAAAGTAGCAAATTACCATTTTGTCTTTGAGTATTTCTTCTGATGTGTGTGTGACTCACTTTACTGGTGCACAAGCCAAAAACCAATTGTGTCTGATTCCCCCGTTTTTTGTTTTTTTTTTGTCCTCTTTTCAGGTTATATTGAGGAGGCATGCATCATCCCGTGTCCCTCCGACTGTAAGCTCAGTGAATGGTCCAACTGGTCACGCTGCAGCAAGTCCTGCGGCAGTGGAGTCAAAGTTCGCTCCAAATGGCTCAGAGAGAAACCTTACAATGGTGGCCGGCCGTGCCCCAAACTGGACCACATCAACCAGGTACAGACGCTGAACGTGAAGGTCTGAATTGGTGGCTGAGCAGGACATTGAGACGAAAACCACTGATTCCTGAATATTCATGGCCTGTGCTGCAGTATATTTAGACTTTATTACGAGTGTGATACACATTATACATACAGTATCCAACACTGGAGAGATTGAAATAAATGAATTATTGATGAATAATAAGCTTGAGTCTGCAGAGCTTTCCTCTACCTTCCCCTCGTTATTGCTGCACTCATTTATTTTTTGCTGAGCACGACGTGCAAAAAGCAATGCCAAAGGATCCCATCCACCATATTAATGCCCAAATGTGTGCCACTTAAGGTTTCTGTGATTTGCAAAAATAAAATGCTTTCCAGGCCCGTGAGTATCAGCAGATGCATATTAAGGTTGTGTTGATCTATGCCTGGCAGTGTGTGTCTGTGTGTGTATCTGTCTGCTAAGTTCACACAGGTATTTATGCCGGAGGCTTTTCTGATTGTGTCATCTCAAATCTTGCATTAATCATAGGTTCTGCACTATATGAACAGTTGGCATGTGCTCATTAATCCATCTGTCTCCTTTTACTCCACCCCAATGCTTGCTGGATGTGACTCACTGCTGCAGGCCCAGGTAAGAGCTGCTTTCCTCAGCTACTTGTAATGTAGTCGCAGATGTCAGGTGTCACTGATGCCAGTGGGTCACTGACAGATAGATGTACACAGCCACAATATCCTCACTGTAAGTAAACAAGTTGCTATCAGATTGGAGTTTTATTTATACAGGCATTTCTCAGAGGCAGAGCTGCTCCGGTGGCAGAAATAATCTCTTGAGTTAAACCTCGGAGAGCTGAGCCAATGAATCACTGTGTGTTAGGCAAAACTTAACTGACAAACTTATACTTATACTTATAAGATGAAATATTTATAGAAATACAGACTACAGACTATACTTTTTTTTTTATCGTGACCATTATGATCAATTGTTGTCCCAATCCACTGAGGCCACCTTTGACTTGCTACTTAAAATCATATAAATAAAAATGCATGTTCAGCATATGAATAAGGTTATTCTGTCCCCAGGTTTATGAGGTGGTGCCCTGTCAGAGTGACTGCAATCAGTATGTGTGGGTGGCCGAGCCGTGGAGTGTATGGAAAGTCAGCAACGTGGACTTAAAAGAGAACTGTGGCGAGGGGGTCCAGACCAGGAAAGTCAGGTATCTATCAAGCCCTCTGTTCTACTATGTGTCTGTGTTCATATTGTTTATATACACATTACTAGGTCCATTGCAATCCATTGATCAGCAGAAATTTTGCTTATCAATCGATAGCTCCAGTCACTTTTAAGCATAAATGTCAAAAACATTTTCTGTTCTTATATTATAGTATGTGGAATGAGGGTTTGGGTTTTGTACTTCTCCAAAACAAGCAATTTGTAGACATCACCTTTATCTCTAATAAAGCTGACATGCTAATTTGTATTCAAATGAGTTTGACTGCCACGTTTTTGGAATAAAAACATGCTGGTTTCTTGTATTGGCTGGTCTCGCCTGTCTAACATGGTGTAGCTGACAGTCAACAACCGACACGCTGCCAGCTGGAAGTCAAACTTTTGGATTTGTGCTCTGCACATGCCGAGACATACACTGTGATTAGACTACATCAGGCACTTACAGGACCAAACATCCTGGACCTGGTAAAAAAATGTCGTGGATGGCTGATCAGATCACACTTACAGTGAGTAAAATCCAATGACCTCAGCTAAGTCTCTCTGCTCTTTAGCAGGTGAAAGTAGTGGCAGTCTCACCTCCTCTGTATCTCGTCTGAGTATGAAAAGCTGTGATTTGGACAAGAAGAATCTCAAGAAATGTGGCTGGAAAGATGCGTCAAAATAATACCTTTTTATACTGTGTCTGTTTATGCATTGTAATATAACATAAAAAGAAAATAGGGGAGAAAAAATGGGTGCAACCTGCTTTCAGGTATTTACGTCAGCCAGTCCAGGTTCATCCTTCTGCTGTGTGTGTTTACTTTGACCCTCAGTAGCCAGCGGAGTTTGTGTTGCTGTGACCAAATACAAAAGAGGATTTTTTTTTTCTTCGTCTCCATAAAATTGACTACTCTTACCCCGAGGTAGACACCCCACTGCTCGAGAAACGCGTAGTTTGTTCAGTACTTGATGTACCTGCCTGCTCCATGTCCGGTTAAAACATAATGACTGACTCGCTTGTTCTCTGGAGCTCAAGAGCTGCATTTCTAAAATAAGGTGAAAATCTGTGTTTCTCCACCAAACCCACAGGTGCATGCTCAACACTATCGACGGTCCGTCGGAGTCTGTGGAGGACTACCTATGTGACCCGGAGGAGATGCCCCTGGGGGCCAGGGAGAGCCGGCTGCCCTGCCCCGAGGACTGCGTTCTCAATGATTGGGGCCCCTGGAGCCGCTGCAGCCTGGTGAGAGCTGAACCCAGATCAGAAAGCAACAGCTCGGCTGTCTGGCACAGAGTAGATATGGGAACGTCAGATTTCAGTGAAGCCCACTGAGATTTATCTTGATATCTTTTTCTTGTCATAAATATTTTCTCTGAGGCTCAAGGAATTCAAAGTGTAGCTGCACTGTATTATTGTGAGCTGTGTGTGAATCTTTGTCAACAGGTTATTTGTTGTCCACCAAGGGGGAATAAAAGAGATATATGAACTGGGAAGCAGAGAGAAAAATGGCTTATACTATCACGTATATTACACTGTACACACTGTGCATCCAGCAGGGGAGGAATATGATTTATGGTGAAGACTCAGAACTGAGCAAGTTTCCACATTTACATGTTGTGACACACACACACACAACCTTCTGTACATCAGCAGTGATGTAGTGGCAAACAAAAAGCATAAAGCAACCACAAGAAGTGAAAATAATTATATTTTCAGAAATATATAGATGTATACGTTTGTACTACCAGGGATTTAGCCACTAAATTTCAGCCTACAATTTGATGATAACATGAGTAGAACATGAGGATTTATGGCCAGAGAGACACCGAGCCCTGATTTTGCCACAGCATTAAAGCACACACCCACGGACCACACAGCAGGTATGCAATCTTCGTTCTCCCTTTTGCAAAACGTGTAAGATGTCAGAATATCCTGTTCAGCTCCCCCGCCCCTGACATCTCCGATTTGGGGTAAAAAGCCATTTTAACTGCTCTGGTTTCACCTGCTGTTCTCACAGCAGCAACCTGGCCATTGTTAATCACACCCCATTCTCTCCCAAAGTGCTTGACACGCCGACTTCCCACAATGCCAAGCTCGAATTGGAGTCTGCAGTGGCACCAGCGGGGCCTCTCGCATGTTTTATTCATCGTGCCAGCGATGGAGTTATTCAAAAGGCTGTCATTTTCTCACCCAACTCTCTTCTTCTCAAGCAATGACCATGTGGAATCCAGTGGTTTACCATTCCAGCAGTATATCTGTTTCAGCTGTCCTGTCATTTCCTGCTGGAAAAAAAATCGAATTCCACATCCTGGGAATGCCAGGAGAGAGAGAGAGAGAGAGAGTAGGGAAAGGATCTCCATCTAAGGCCTATGCAGACTCTGAGGGAATGTCTTGACATGAGAAATCTTAATGAATCGTGGCTCAATAAGCTGCAAATTCACACAGTTTTAGCCTTTAGTGTTCAGTAGATGTGGTTATCTGTGTGGCAGGAGCGCTATGGCTTAGTTCCAGTTCAGGGATATGTCTGTATTCAGTTCTTATCACTCCCTGCAATATGGAGTGCTTAGCATTCATAGAAAATTGTTGTAGGCTCCAGTTTGTAATGGGAAGTCTCTGTTTCAGCCATGTACGAGAACCAACAGTCGAGTGCGGACAGCGTACACCCTGCGGTCTCCCAGTGTGGGGCGAGACTGTCCAGACACGACTGACAAGGAGCCCTGCAGCCTGAACCTCAACTGTTTCAACTACTTCTACAACATCACAGGTAAAGGAAATGTCAAAGAATGTAAAATGTCTTCATAAAGTCACAGTGCACAGACTGCCTTCTCTCTGTAAGGTCATATACACAGTTTGTTTGCAGCAGGCGTGTCTCCTCAAAATGACGGCACTGTACGTGCCTCGTATTTTGGATGGAGCGGATGGTTTTGGGCCGCTGCCATGGGTGTGTCAGGATGAATATTTCTCAGCTTTGACCGAATCACCGATATTAAAACATCACTGCCTCCATTTCAGACAACGAGTTCCTCATCTGTCCCAACAGCAAGAGGGGCAATCGATAAGTGACTCATCTGTTTTTTATTTACCTTATCACCTTTGTTTCTTGAGGTGAGATGATTTCAAACCCTGCAAGGTTTAATCAGGCCTTGTGTTGTACAGTGAAGACGTAGCGTTAATATAGATCTTTTGAGTGTTGCTCGCGGCATCTCTTTGCAAAGCTCCTCTCTGATCGCAGGCTCCGCTTTCGTTTGTTGGCTGCATTTCAGTTTAGCTCCATTTTTCAAGGTGAAGGTTGAATGGTCACACATTATGTTTTCCTGCAAATCTGCACAATTACAACCATTAAAGCCTGGAAGATACCAAGTACAAGTAAAACGTTTGACTGTTGGCACTTAACCAGCTGTGGGTTAAGTGTCTTCCTCAGTGGCACCTCTGGCGACTGCTGAGAACATTCTTGATTTAATTTTAAACCTGCAATAACTGCTTTATTTTTTTTTTGGGCGGTGATGCAAGCTGCGAACGCTGACATATCATCAGCACTGATACACATTTACGTAGCAACACTATCATTCAGTTGGAGTCATGTTTGTGGCTATCTGGCAAACGTAAGTTCAGTTTTCACCCGGTTTTAGGTCTGTTCTTGGTCTCTACCAACTCCTGAGGTTAACATCTGTCTCTGTAGCTGCTAAATGCTCCGCTATGTTCACCAGCTGCTAATTGTGTCTTTCTGCCGTTTGGTGCTGAGCAGGAAGTGTACAGTGGGTGTTTTAAAGGTTTTTCTCTGAAAACAGCTGCCTGCTGTGCTGAAAACACTGAAAACACTGGTGAGAGTGAACCAAAACAGCCAGGTTGTGTGCCGGACAGTTAAACACTGAGCTGAAACTCACTATAAAGCTGAGCTGCAGACTTTAGCTGATAATTCCCTGTAGGTTCGTCAGGACGAGCAGCCCCTTCCACGTTGTCCCGCTGTTTCAACATTTCATACAAATGAAAATACAAAATATCGATTGTAGCTGCTATAAACAAACAAAGGAAGACTTCCAAAACTGCGCAGAGATTTGTGCTGGCACCCTTCCCGAGCTCCCCTGTCTAACCAACAGGATATCACACCTCCATATCACATGTTGCAGAGGCCACTCTTTCACGTTTCATTCTGGGAACTGAAAGTATTTCAATAAAAATTAAAATAAAGAGAGAGAGACTGTCAGCGTTGCTGTATTTCATTTAGATTTGTTATATTGCCTGCACTGTTGTTGCCCCACATTCTCCACCAGCCCACCCTCCTTCTCTGGCTTCCCTTTGTGTTGTTGCACTGGGAGACATAATCCCTACTGCTGGGTTCACAACGGCATACAGGCATCCCAGGGTATATGTACATAATATACAAGTACAGATTATTATTGGGTAGAGCGCTCTCTCTTTTTTTTCTCTTTTCTTTGTTGATGCTGAGACCATCCAAGCTGCTCCTTCCTTCGCAGTTTTACTCCTTTTCTTGCCGCCTCTCTCTCGGTCCCTTATTGACGCTCCTTCTTGTTGCAGTCTCCATATTTTCAGTCCCCAGAGTGCCACAAAGCTCCTCGGCAGAAGAAGACACCGTTCTCCCCGGGTTGCACTTGCAAACGAGCTCACTGCAGCTAAAAACAGACACTCGTCTTTGCCAGCGGATGGCAACCCTTTATGAGTGATACCTCAGCCTCCCTGTTGTGTTTTTTAACATCAGCATGCAACGCGGTGGTTTGAAAGGCATCAGCACCCGAAGTCTGGAATTAAATGTTGTCTCTTCACGTCACATGAATCATTTTTTTAGGGTGGCCAAGGTTCAGCCTCTTACAGCTTTGAGGTTTATTGGGGGGAAACTGATATTAATGTTGCTTTGAAGTCCTGAGTATTTAACTCAAATGTGACCACCTCGCTTATGATGCTGGCATAACAGGATACTGATGGCAGCCAGATTTATTGGATTTAAGCGAGCTGTTATAAACCTCCAATGACCCCTTTGCTGACAAAGCAATCAGCTGTTACGGGCGGTGATCGTCGCCAGCCAGAGTCTTTTTAGACCAAACACACAGCAACGAAAACACACGCGCCGGATTATTTGAAGGCATTTCACTTTTACCACAAGCGTTGAGGCACACGAGGAGGAGGGCAGAGGGAGCACAAGTGTGCCGTGCAGTAAAGTTAATTAGCTGAAGTCAAACTTAAGCACGAGGCATGCTCGCCATTTTGCTGAGTCATCTGGGAGCCCATTGTGGTTCATTTCTATGCGTGGCACGTCCATCCTCAAAGATCTATCAGATACAGAGGATTGAAGGCACGGGAATTTTTTGTTTGTGTCAGCAACGTGGCTGGTAATTAATTTGATAGTGGTGCGCTGTGTTAATACACCATACGAAACACGCTTTTGCTTCCTGGAACACACACTGCACATCAGCATATAAAACCTTTAAGCTGAACAACTTTCCCAGTAACGTCAGGCGACATGGTGTGACAGTCAATTCCTGTGTTCACCCTTAAAACGCTAAGACACACCATGTTTCTCACTGTCTGGGATTTATTCATTCTGAAGTGTAGAGAAATGACGCATTTGAACACTTTTGAACAGCGTCTCCTTGTGTTTTGTCCCCGCCGCATCGTCCTGCCTCAACTGAAAATACATCCAGCTACAGGAGCAGAACACTAGTGAGATGCCGGATTCTTGTGATTTGAATACGCGCAGTTCACATTTCCTCCCTGCTCCCGTCTAAATCATGACTCCCTCTCACCTGCCTTCCAGCTCTGCTTGCACCCAGGGTGGTAAAATCAACAGCAGCAACCTGCTGAACACTGGTAAATATTTGCTCTATGTGTTAAAGTCGTGTGCTGCACTGACAGTCACCATGTAAGGTTCATGTAAGGTGAAAAATGCATTTCCAGTGCATTTCCGGGTTTTAGGAATCATTCCTGCAGCTCTCTATTACCTTATAAACAACATTACCAAGACTACATTGTAGGAGATTGTCTGTGTTGTTGGTATTTCATCCTGGCACCCATGGGCCTCTGCCATATTGATTATTATGCACTCTAAGTTAACTTCATGCTCCCAGTTTTCACAAACATTAACAGCCAAAGTAATGCACGTGAATTTCTTCTGTTTCTCCTCAGACTGGAGTACGTGTCAGCTGAGTCCCAATGCTGTGTGCGGGAGCGGCATCAAGACCCGGATGCTCGACTGTGTCCGCAGCGACGGCAAATCAGTCGATTTAAAATTCTGTGAGGAGGTGAGACTGGCAAACATTGCACAAGTGTCTCCTTTTGTGCTTTAATGCATGTTAGTTTTTACTTCCCTCCTTTGACACACTCATTTTTCTTAATGGCTTAATCGCATCACTCATTACAATATATTATTGTACCCTTCGAGTACTATTAGGCCCACAGCAACATGAAATATTCAGTATACCCATGCAGAGATTGTTGTCCTTGCTCCAGGCTGAGCGTCTTATTCATTCATAATGTGTCTCGGCTCTCTGTAATTGTAGCCGGCGGGCTGTGGCAGAGCCGTCCCCACAGCTATTTAACCCTTGGCCCACTTCATCTGGCTCATTCACAGAACAATTTGTATCAGAATGGCTTTCACAGCAGCCTCGATGTTCCAACTCTGCTGGCCTGACGCTGCCCAGCACAGTCTGTCCCCTGCCAGAACAAAGGCTTCTGGGAATTGTAGTGCTGAGAGGTCAAGCTGCTGTCTTGCCGAAACAGACTGAGTTGCCCGTGCCTTTAATGGTTTGACAGTGTGTCATGAAATACCCACTTTTCATTTCCTATATGTGCTGCAGTTGAATTTGGAGAAGAAGTGGCTGATGAACATCTCTTGTGTGGTCGAGTGTCCCGTCAACTGTCAGCTGTCGGACTGGTCGGCCTGGTCAGAGTGTTCACAGACGTGCGGACTAGAGGGTAAGATTCATAATGTAAGACGCTGATCAACTCATATTGTTGTTGACATTTAGCTGACATTCTTATCTTGAGTAATTTCCAGTGTGATCAAAGGACGGACAGGACTCTCTGGCAGCCAGAATATTATGAAAAGGATGTGACCTTTTTACTAACAAGACACCAGATCACCAGGTTCTCGGGTCACCTCTTCATCATCAATTAAGCGTAATCTTGATCATCTCCATTAATGACCGCTGTACTTTCATGTGCAATAATTACATACAGTCAGAGCAAGCAAAATAAGGAAAAGACGAAACAAGCTGAGGAACAAATAATGAAACATCTTTACATTTAAGCTGGTTTGCAAATGTTCTTGAAGACATGGTATAGAAGATGCTGAATTGGCCAGGCTGAACATGGCAGCCTCAGTGGCAAATGGCCAAACACGTCAAGTTCTTGAATTTGCAACAGACAACAGGGCCCAGTGATTCAGCTCGAATGGGGTTAGCCTCTTAAACCTCGCTGAGCTGCAGTCATTACAAACTCATGCTGTGCGATGATTTGCTGCACGGCACGAGTCACATTTCTCAAACATTAATTGAAAAAGCATCTCAAGTCTTGAGTTTGACTATGTATTTTCAGTGTGAAAATCCCGTAGCGTCAGTGAGGAGTTGGAACAAGCTGATACGGACGGTAGGTAGTGTGGAATGAGAACACTTAAAGGTGTTACCCACCAAAACTCACTGTGTGCATCACCGAGGTCAAACAATGCAAAATAATGCACTTCCTTCCACATGACAATTTCAATATTTTGAATCCTGTGTTCTTTGCATATATGTTTACTAGCTTGCAGTCGTCTTCCCTTGCCTGCCAAATCGCCAGATGAATTCGAAAAATGCAAATTACTGTGGAACGTCTCAGTTCATTTTCGATTTCTAAGCCACACAAATCGGATAGACCTACAACCAATCAGAGCAACGAATCGTGTGACGTAGCGCTGAGCGAATCCTGTAGGAAGTACGGCAAACACGTCTTTCCTGAAAACAACAAGCTTTAGGTGCAGTTGTTTGTTTTTCTTTTAGAGAACATATACCGTCCAGTTCCTTTAATACTGATGCGATAGCATATTCAGAAATTACGAAAATGCCTCAACACCGCACCTCTATAGGCTACAGCCAGCGTATCAAACCCAGCCCCATACTTGTGATTGGCCCGACCCGGGTTTGGTGACAGAACGGTCGTGAGTTAAATTACCGACCACATCTTTAAATTTACACTTATACTGTAGATCATTTTTCTTTCACGTTGCCAGCAGCCAAGACACCATCGACAAAAAGACAGGTGTGACATTCTGTCGAGGGTGTCTGGGCTGTTGTAGCGTGAAAGAATCAGATACAGGAAATGCAACAGCGTTGACTTTATGATGCTCAGCAAGGCTGCAGTTGTACTCGGCAGCCCCAAGTTGTTAATGTATGCAGGAAGACGCATGTATAAAACATTTCTCACATGCACTTCCATTTGTCCCCGGTTTGCTTGTGAGGAGTTTTCTGTGCGTGTGTGTGACTCCACACTAACGCAGGCAGTGTGGCTGAGTAAAAACACGCATGCTCAGCTGGATAACTAAAGAAGCCCCATGTCAGACGCGTCCTGCTCCCACCGGCGGCGGCATTTGGCCAGAAAATCTCGCAGAAGCAAAAGAGAGGAAGCGTTTATTTAGGAGACGTTCCGGGCGGCCCAGAATCTGTCCTCCCGTTGCCTGGTTGTTGTTCCGGCGGTTCACACAATTGATTCTGTCCCATTACATCTTCCTGCTGCTCAGGGCTGTGGGGGGCACTTTGAAGAAGAGGCGCTGCAGCAATAGTTGCTAAATCACAAGGAATAAGATAAAAGTTTAAGAAAGTCTAAAGGATAAGGGGGGGGGGCTTTGTTTGATGTGTTTGTGTGTATGTGTGGGATGTTCTCGTTGGAATAGGATATGAGATTGTATAGTTTGTGCGAGTGCGTGGGAAGGCTGATTTGTGTTTTATGTGTTGAAAGGTGTCGTAGTGTGGCAAAGGTGTATTCTGGGGTGAGCAGATTGCTGGCTGTGCGATGTGAAAATGAAAGTGGGATGTGCAAAAAATGGAGGGTTCTGAGATTTGAGAGTGGGTGGTTTAAAACAGGTAGACAGGAAGGTTACATTTTAAAATGTGTGCGTGTAGGGTTTTTGTGTTGGGTTTTCTAGCTAATTCACAGCATTAAATCTGCACTTAAATCAAACGGCCGTTGAGGTCTTGCTGCTGTAATGTAGTGGATTTATGTAAAGAGCGTTTGCTGATTGATGTGTAAGAAAAGCCATTTTACACAAGTGGACCAAGAACCAACCATGATGGCAGGAAAAAAGTGCAGTATTTCAGAAAATCCTGCTCTGTTTAGTGAATTACTTGTGTACAGAGTAATATTAAGAGGAATGCATTCACAACAAATACATACACATGCATTTAAAATGAGCTGTTTATAGAGGGAATGGATGACTCGCCACTGCCTGTGCCAAATCTGTTTGTATTTAGTTTATTGCGCAGAAAACACTTTACACTCACTGTGTAATTGTATTGTTTTAGTCAGAAATTAAAACCACTAAAGGTTTAGCAGAAAAGACTCAAGTTTCAATACTGGAACAGAGAGTGAGTCAGAGAGGACCCTGTTTGCTAGTTTAATTTGATCTAAATGGTAGTTGTTTTATTGATTGTCATTTACAAGTACGTGTATTTCGTCGGTGTCTGAGAAGAGCAGGAGCCATCAAATGGAAATACACAAATATTAAAGTGAAAATGACTGATATTACACCGATGATGCCACTTCCTGTTTGTTTTCTCCAGGTAAGATGTGGCGGCAGCGGTCGGTGGTTCAGGCCTCTCAGGGTGACGGCCGGCCCTGCTCCTCTCAGATGGAGCAGTGGAAGCCCTGCCCTGTCCGACCCTGCTACCGCTGGGAGTACAGCCCCTGGTCCGAGTGTCGGGTGGAGGTAAGTCAGTAAATCATAACATTATACCCTAATCCAGTTCCATTAATTATTAACGATGGCACCAGCCTCTGTCAGCTACAAGAATTGCAGCGTAAAACATGTCCCTGGCTCAGCTGAGGTCAATGCACACGAGAGTTTGAGCCAGAAAGTGGATTTTGGAAGACAGAAATCTCAGTACCTGGGAATTAAAAAAAAAAAAAATGTAATGGAGTCTTTAGTATTGATGCACAACACCATCAAATCCCTGCTCATACAGTTATTTTGTGAGACGGACAGTAAAAATCAATCTAATGCACTTTTAATGCTGATACATTACTATAAACCAATGACGCTGCCAAGAAATTTGGCAGCTTTTACACTTTACATTCTGCATTGTGTGCCACGAGGTCAGATTATTAAAGCTGTCTGCTGCATCGCATTATGACATAAAACAAAACTTCGAAGCATGGGTGTAGTTTTTTATGGGAAGACAGGGAGACATGTCAGCTCTTATCGTTCATTTAGGTCATTTTTTCCTCTAAGTTAACTCCATTAGTGCCCAGTAATCTCAGCCTTCCTCAAACGCATCACAGAGAGAAAGAGAGACTCTAACTGCATTAACTGTCATCTCAGGTCAGCTGTTACCCATGATGCACTGTAACCCACTAGCTACATCATTTTTTTTCTCTCCCTTCTCTTGTTATTGACTTATTAATACAGGATGTCTAACAATGAAAACTACAACATAGAGAGATAATTATTACAGCATATAAATACATTGAGTGGCTAACATTAAATTAACAGAGTTTAAGTCACTAATTTGTCTTTGAAGTGATTCCATAATAACGTAATTTCAACTTGAGCATTTATCCGATTCATGTTTTAAAATAGTCAGAACAAGACTTGTGTAAGTAAATCAGAACGGTGACAAAATGGCCTTTTTGAAGCACGAGGTTTATGTCCAGTGAGATGACAGAATCTTCTTCTTTTTTGTTGATGACCTGAATGAAACTGTGCCAAGAAGAGTGTTTGGAGACAGGAAAAGTAATGAGAATCTTTGTACGGATTTTAACCCCTGTCTGCTCAGGAAGCTCACTGTCCATCAGTTAATTAATGACAAAGTTTAAATTACACTGAATTCACAGACATTCCCACCAAATGTCAGCTGGGTTTGGCTCCAGACCCCCCCCCCCGAGACCCTTTCGGATAAGCGGTATTGAGAATGAATTCACACGACATTTTTTTATCTGTATCTCATCCACAGTGATTGGTATTGATTTAATAATGTCAAAATATTAAAATACTGGCTTTTACCTTTATTACCTTTAACTTCATTAAAAGTCGGAGTGGACACGTCCCTGTACATCAGTCTCCGCCTGCCGCTTTAACGACCTTTAAAGTCTCATTAATATTTTATACAGTTGATGTTTATATGCACTTTCTAAAGGCAGCGCACATTACTTATAATCCACTCAGTTTATTGTAAAAATAAAATTAATTATTTAATAATTTGGACATAAAAGTCATTTTTATTAGTGGTCACAGATGCCACTAGAACAGCTTCAGTTTTGGAACGTTAAAATGACTTTGAGTTATCAATTAAAATGGCTAACAGACAAAACTTCCAGCCGTAGCTATAAATGGCCATTATTAAGCTGAAACCAAGTGGCTGTAGGTTCATGTTCACTCATCGTCCTCCTCCTCCTGTGGTGTTCCTGTCCTGCCAGAGTGTGGTGTGTGGACACGGCGTGCGCTACAGGAACCTGTCCTGCTTCGTGTCGGACGGCTCGGGCGACGGCTCGGGCAGCTCGGTGGACGAGGAGCTGTGCAGCAGCCTGGAGCCGGCCGTCGACGGAGACAGGCAGATCAGACTGAAAGAGGCCTGCACCCTTCCCTGCCCAGGTAATCATGCTGCCCCTGTGCCGCACGCTTGTTCACAACCTGTATGTCATTGTCGGGGGTTTGGGTGTGTATCTCTGGCTCTCAGACGGTGCGAACTGTGTCTAGATGCACGGTCTGATGCAGAGAAATGTCTCGGCCGCAACTAATATTGTATATGTATGTATTTCAAATCAATTATTTCCTCGTTGTTATTTTCAAACGCTGAATCAGAAATGTCCCCAAAATGAAGTATGTCTCCTGCCTCGTAAACAATATCAAACAATAGCAGTGATGCACGACATCGTTCTAGCCAGTAACAAGGAAAGTGGAGTTTCTCCCTGAAATGCTGCTGATTGGAGTTCCTGTGTCATTGTGATCCTTCTGAATTAGTATTTTTCCAGTTACATAGTATGTGCTCATGTCCCTGTAAATAAAACAGCACATGGCTTCAGTTACCGTGAGGAGTTAGGGGCCCGCTAGAGGTAGCATTGGATGCTAACGCTAGCATTACCCGAATCCGGTCGAATCTGTGCTTGTGCCTCAATTCAGTCGGATCTCTGACTCTTTGTGTCGGGTTTCCCAAACATCACACCGAGTCTGCGGGTTAATATAGCGTCGTACTCACCGCCGTTACTGCAGACGCTGTCGACACACAGGAGTTCAGTGGAGCCCCTCGCATCTGAGCGTCAGACAGATTCCTAAAAAGTCAAATCTTAACTATTAAAGCAGCTGCAAAGTTTGGAGCTCTAAACAAAGTCCTGAGTGAAATAATCTATTACAACTCTGCAGAGTGGCTCTCAGGTTCAACCAGCAGAACGCAGAAGTCACCCTGCAGTGCATAACGCAGTCAACACTCGTCAGCAGTTTGATTTATATCACAAAGCCGACGCTAAAAATACTTTTGTTACAGGGTAGATTTTATTATCTCTAACCAATAGCACTCAGTATCTGTTTGTGACCTCTAAAATCAGAGGTAGGAGCTTACCTGGAGGCAGAATAAATGGACTACATTATGGCAGATGCTCTGTATAACTGTGGCGTAAATTCCCTGGTACTGGTAGGTTCTGTATTTCATCGCCTGTAGCAACTCGGGGAGTCCTCTGCTCTCCGCTGCCTCGGCACTAAGTCTTCACTGTACTCTACGTGCAGATTTGGGTCTCACATTACTTCCAGTTTTCCTCCAGTTTACTTGATGTCTATTCCCAGTTCTTACCAGGGAGGAGCTGAGATATATAAGTCGACAGCCACTTCTTTTCACGTGAAGAGTGCAGTGGTCAAAGGATGATCCCTCACAGGCCTCCCACCCGTGAATGCTGTTAGTTGCGTTTGCTGAAGTGCCGCTGTCAGTAACTATTCTATGTTTCATGTGGAAGGCACAAACTACTTGGACCACCTGCTCTTGCGGTGAAATACAGAGAGGCGAATCCAAATAAAAGCTGTGACCCCTTCAATTCAATTTATTCAATTTGTACGGCGAAGACACATTGAAGCAAAGTGATTAAAACACACACACATACAGACAGACAGAGATAAAAATAAAAACGGAAAAAACGAGTGCAATCAATAATCGGCGAGATAACAAAAGCCCTAAGGGCTTATAAAAAAAAAACAACAACAGACAAGATGGCAAGCTGAGCTACAACCACACTGAATAACAATCTTCTGCGCTCTAAATGACAAAGTGTAAACCTTCTGCATTTATTCTGCTCACATATGACTGGCGACGCTGATTAAGAGGAGAACAGATTCAACGTCGTTTGTAGGCATGGCCACTCACTGTAAGGCAGTTAATATGGCACATTTAAAACACAAAGGCAATTCCAAGTGATTTACGTATTTCATAAAAGGCAAAGCTTCAGACATCATGAAAACTAAAGTAAAGAATAGAGGCAGATTTCAAAAGAGAAATGAATAGAAGAGTTTGTCGCTGTTGTTGTCGTGTCTCACTTAGGCAGTTTACGGTGGCAAATTTATTGCTTTAATTTTTTTAGTAATTTACGAAAAAACAGCGGGTCCCTGATTGATAGACAAAAGCAGATTGTCATTTGTAGCCGTGGATTTTTGCGGAAGAAATTACAGCTGCAATTATCAGATTTTATCAGCCGTAGACAGCTAACGGACTGAGGCTAAAGCTGCACGTCCTGGGACAAAACTCTGCGACCTCACCAGTTGATGAACCATGTAGGAGACGGGGGAGCTATGGAAGCAGCATTGTGCTAGTAGAGCTGGTTAGGGTTAGTATTACATAGCAGTATCGTGGTGAAGAAAAATGTGACTATAACCGTCCCTAAATCCCATAAAGAGCGGGCCAGATGCTACCATGAAGTCGATAGCGTCCAGGACCGGCGAACACTGCACAGTTGATGCGATGGTAGTTAGCTGGACATGCTAACAATCGCAGCTTATTTATTTTATTTATTTATATGTTTATTTGACAGGGACAGAGCACGTTAATGAACATCAGTATGAAAATGCTAGATGTAAACTTGCTGGAGTTTTATAAAAATGCTGATCCATACATCCATAGTCCCTAGGCAGGTAACAAGAACAGAAACATTATAAGTGACAAGCAGATTTAAATATACAATATACAAGTATTAGCTTATGTTACAGCAGGTAAAAAACACAGTTTTGTCCATTCCATACGTTTTTGCGAACCTGTGTTTTGGTTTCTGAAAGGGGATTAAGAAAGACCACCATCTAAACACAAACAACAACCATCGCCATGTAGCCTGCTTCAGCAGCTAACAATCAGCTGACTGTACTTCCAGCTTGTACTTAAAGCCTCGCGCTGTATTTGCTACTACACGTAAAGTGTATATGCACAGCTGTCAAGCGGACTCGGGTGGGGTTTAGAACAAAAACCTAAAACAAGACTGATGCCATGTGCCGTTCGGTTGGTGCTTCCACTTGCTTGTGCTTGTTAGTGTGCCATGTGTGCACACATTTTAAGCATGGGTAGCCCCAGCGGGTAACAAACCCTCAGACCTGGCAGTGCCGGTGCACGATCGACCTGCACAGGATGACTTTTTTATTTCGGTGAGTGATTAGGTCTCGGCCACCATCTTTATGCTGAGCTGGACATCTGTTGTCTGATTTACATGATGTACGACCTTGCAAAGCAAAACCTGTGAAATATTACACCGTACAAAGATGCATAGATTCATTTAATTACTGTAAGTCCTGTCGTCTGGCTAGCAATGTAAAAATCTTAAAATCAGAAGTGTTCCCTTCAGTCGACTGCCGGCCTTCAGTGCTTCACACCGTCACACTCTGAGCTCGCTGCTTCTTTGTGGACAGCTTCCTGGTTGTAAAGTCACAGTCAAAGTCTTTAACGTTTTCACATGAATTGATATGTGCTGCCTTGTGTTACTGCTTTATATAACTATTCTAACTTCCTCGGCTCTTATTTAAAAGTGTATTTTATCTTATTTTTTTAGTAAGACACCGCCCTGATAATCTGAGCTGTTGATGCTATTTAGTGTTGAGGCATGCTGACTTGATATTTCGGGACAACATACATTTCAACAGCACTAATTCCATCAGTGCAACCCTATAGCCGCGTCATACTTAAAAAAGTACAATATCAGCTCAGCATCAAGGATGTCAATCTCCAACCCCCAGTGGAATTAAGAAGGGAGGAGAGAGACTCTCACAGATGGGGTTATCGCTTCAAAGGTTGGGTCTGATGAGTTGTTGTCGGGTTTTGTGACGGAGGCTTGTCAGCCGCTGGGTTTGATGTAGCTTTGCAGTGTAGCACGGAGCAGACAGACGGGTGAGCTCTGCCCAACTGCTGCTGGACCCGTCAGGTCTGCAGCTCCAACACTTTACTGTCCTTCCCACAACCACAGCAATGCTCTTTATGTTCTTATGCTGCACCCTCGATATTGTGCTGCACATAGAGACGGGAACGCCTGCATTTCCTTTGGGTAAATAGGGCAAATCTACCACAATTTAATAAGAAAAGATGGGAAACTGAACCTCCAATTGTATGATTCAGCCTGATAAGAGGAGTGTATTTTCACACAGTGCAGCTTCAATATATATCTGTGTCAGCGGTCCCTGAAGGGAGAATTATTGTTACTTGCTTCTGCCAAAAGACAAAACGCAAAATCATTCAAGTGTCTATTTTGGTTCAACATTGATCGTTCATCACTCAATCACCCTAAAAGGTACTACCCTTTCTTCAACCCACAACTCGTTTAAAAGTACTAAAGTTTGAATTCATTTTATATTTTTAGAGAGTGCGGCATGTGCTTCCACTGGTGGATTTCTCATTTTGGAGGACAGAAAAAAAAAAAAAAGATCATCAGATGTCCCTGAGATGGAAAACACTGAGAAATGCTGCCCTAGATAACACGTCAGTCCAGCCCCTTTTGCCAAACTGCAAGAGCACTGAAGTATCAAACGGCAATCAAAAGCACAGTTTTCTGTGCAGGGAGGTACTGTAGTGTGATTTGGGAGGAAATTCAAGGGCTGTTTGTGCAGGACCGGGAACAGCTTGGGAATTCTGGCAGGTTGCTTCCACACATGCACGCACACGTTCATGCACTGCCACCCTTGACCCATGTTGCATTTCCCCTGCTGCTTGATGAGCTGCACTTGTCAGCTGTGATCAAAACCAACCCACCCTGCACCTCAAGCTTACACCTTCCTCCTCCTGAAACTCCTCAAAGCACCTTCCACCATCATAATACGATATGTAAATGCATATTCTGTATCTCTTCCGCATACCTTAGCGTCTCACCCAGATTAAAGTCTCCTCATGCATGGATAAACAGGTAAATCACTGCTTCAGCTCTGCCAAAGTTGAAGATCTGATTTCCACCAGGACACCCACGCTGAAACTGCAACGCAGATGTTTTTGCACTGCTTAAAAAGTCATATATAAATGAGTAAAAACAAGACAGTTCACCAAAATTAATAGTGAAAATGACATAAAATAATCTAATGTAGTAAATCTAGTCGCGAATTCTGAGATGATACTTATTCCGTCAGCTGAAGCTCCACAGGCAGGTCTTTCCAAAGCGCAGGGGCCCTGATGGCAAAAACCTGGTCACATTTTTGTCTTAAACTCTGGAGGAGCCTGCCTGAGGATCTTAGGCTGCACACCGCCTTACAGGAAATTAAAAGATTTGGGATATGGCTCAAGGCAATAACAATTTTAAATGTATTCATGTGGAGGGATATATATTATTGTTCAGAATAATTTTTTTTGCTGTTTTGTAATTTATAAAATGTGTCAAAGATATAAAATGGTTTGTTCAAAACAAGATATCTTCTCCATATTGGGCGTGCTGTTAAATAGGGATGTGACTATTTGTTTTTGTCCAAGGTGACGTCTTCAGATGTCCAACCAACAGCCCCAAACCCACAGATATTCACTTTACAATGATGTCAAACAGAGAAAAGCTGAACTGTATGCTATTTTATTTTATTTTTTGTCTGAAAAATAACTGAAACTGAAACTTTCATAACCACACATATGCAGTAAAGCATTCTCCCAACCAACAACGCCTTACATTCACAGCCTTGACGACGTATTTCGTCTCTGTGCCGCTGCAGGCGAGTGCTACCTGATGGAGTGGTCAGAGTGGAGCTCGTGTGTGAGCATCTGCGTCAAGGGGGCCGGCGTGGACTTTGGTTCGGTTCAGGTTCGCTCGCGAGCCGTGCTGGCCCAGGAGCCCGAAAACCTGCAGCTCTGTCCTGACCAGGCTTGGGAGTCTCAGCCCTGCACAGGTGAGAATACTTTTAATAAGGGTGCCTTCAACCTTCTCACTGCCAGAAAGTTTGACAAAGAGAAGCAAACTCCCTTTGACTACTGAACCTTCAATGCATGCAAAGTAGCTTGCAGCAAGCCAGCAGCCTTGAAGTCTGATCCATTTGTCCAATTACTTTACTAATACGAATGATCATAGAGAAGTGGAGTCCGTATCTGATTGGGTGGAAGGCAGGGAGACACAATGGAGAGCTTGTCAGAGCATCAGAGGGTTTAACACAGAAACAGTTACATTCAGGGTCAGTTGGACCATCAGAAGAAACCCAAGATTTTAAGTTTGTGGGGAAGAGATTGTGTATACCCTAAATCAGGGGGGTTACCCAGCCCCAAACATGACTGAACGAAACTAAAGCGCTAACGACTACCATCACTTTGTTCTTCTCTCTGTGCACTGGGTCAATCGGCGCTCTCCCAGATGGGATTTCTTGCTCAGATCTCCAAACGGAGGAAACCCCCACGCTCCACAGTCGCCTTAATCACCCAGTAGGTGCAGCGTGGGCTGTGAATCACCACCACCAAAGCTCAACATATACAGTGGCCATCAGCTCAGTCTGTAGAGCGGCCACCCTCCTCCCTCGTCTCCCACTCCTCCTCTCCACCCTCCCTGCCTACCGTGTAAACATCCCCACAGCAGCCCTCACTAGCCTGACCTGGTTTCACAGCATCACTCAAAGCACAGGGGGGAGGAGAGGCCCAGACAAGACCAGTGAAGGCGGAGGTGGGAGAGAGAGTGGAGGGAGGGCGGTGACGGAGAAAGGGAGGCTAGGGACGGAGGAAGAGAGATCAAATAGTACCGTTAAAATTTACTTTTGTGGGGGCGCCACGGTAACCTAATGGTTAAGGCTGCTTTGATTCCCAGACAGGAGATCTTTCTCCCCACGTCCTTTCTTCCTTTCGCTCCATGAGCCATTAAGGTCTTGGTATCTGTTTCAGGGCTTTATTTGTCCCCCACGTTCACAATTATCTAGTCGCTAAGAGGATCAATATGTCCGTTCTTGGAAATGTTATTGGTGATTGAACGTTACCTTTCGTTAAGAATGTGTCATGTTTCTCACCAGCCAAGAGTGGCTACCACCATCATTTTATTCTGCAGCTTAACAGAAAGCAAGACTAAAGTAGGTCCCATCATATAAACCCCTAACCCCTAACCCTACAAGACCATCACAGGATGCCAACTACTCTACTAATGAGTTAAATTAAATGAAACACGAGGCTATTGGCTATGTTGTTTCTGTTTCCGTCCATAGGTCAACTGTAAACACTTTATTGCTTTTTTTCAGGACTATCTGCGTGCTGCTTTGACCTTTAACCTGCTGGTGGCACTAGTGTGGAAAAAAAATTCAAAAAGCCCTACTCCATTCACTATTGCACAGTCGCTAACAGCAAACCTGAGTGGCAGCTACCTTTTCCACTCATTAGCAACGATGGAGTCATGATTTTGGAAGGTACAGCCAGCTCCACCTCCTTTGTGTGCGATAGGCTCACTGTAAACCGTGTTGGTATAAAAGTGCCGTCCATTTGCAGGAGTGTGGTTATAACGACACCTTTTCAAGCTAAAAGGCTTCAAAATCAGCAATCTCCTCTTTTAGTCCTGACAGAGACATCCAGTTAAGTTTCAAAACCCTGGGATTATTTTTGGGGGGCTTGCACAACTGCTGATATTATTTCTGCTTCCAAGAAATGTCTCTATAGTAGTAAAACTCCAATGTGCTCATAAAAGATGGTGGGAGGTGCCGTCTGTAGTGAATGATTCACGGATAGCTTGGCACGTTTTGAAGAAAAAAACAAAACTGCCTCAACTGTACCACAGCAAGAAAATAAAGGGAAGAAATGAGAAAAGTGTAGAACACAAAGGGTGAAGTTGCCTTAGTCGCAGGCAAATCATCCCGTGAAAGCTGCAGATAGAGCAGTGACGCTGTACCCAGGCCCGAGGAGAATACATCTTTCCTTTGTTCAAGGTTAAATTGTTCATTTACGCTTGCCGAATTGGCTGGACTGATGATTGGTTACACAGGGCTCCGTAGGGAAATATGGTCATTTGCTGCACTGATGGAGATATTGATAAATCATAATAGCATTGATAGAAAGTCATTAAGCAAAAGCTCTTACTGAAGATTAAAACATTGAACTGGACCCCTCTGTGAAGACACACTGATATTATATGACAGCGGCCTATTATACAACCATAACTTAGCAGCTGCTTTATTAATCCGTCACTCGTATGATTAATGGTCTTCACAGCAGACTCCAACTGTACAGTCTTCATAGATGTTGATTGTTTTTTATTCTGCTCTCAGGGGGCGAATGTTACGAGTACAAATGGTTCAGCAGCATAAACTCCACCCGCCCTTTTATCTGGTGTCAGCGCTCAGATGGACTCAATGTCACCGGTAAGGAACTCTCTCGCTTTATAGCACATTAGGTTTTTGAGACTTGGCCTTGGGTCAGCGTATTTGTTAAGTGAATGATGAGAACAAAAACACTCATTTTCCATGTATGCCATTCACCAGTGGTTCCCAGGGGTCACTGAGGTCGAGACCCCTCAAGGGGTCACAAAATAAATCTGGTGCCTTTCAAGAGGATTAAAAGGATAGGAAAGTGTGGGGGGAAAAAACGTATGGCACAAAGAAATTTGGTTTAAATAGACTTTACTCTGACATTTGCCTTTAATTCTTGTGAATTACTGGATGATTTTTACCTTTTCGAGTGACACTAACAATTATTTTCTTATATTGATTAATATCAAGTGACTGCTAGCCCAATATCACAAAGTCTGTCTCAAAGGTCTGGACATAAGATTAAACAATAACTAGAAATGTAAAATTCTGCGGAAATGTTCTGTGTTCCTGAAGTGCAACTGTGTGACCCCGCCCCAGAACTTGTCTGTCACTCTCTGTCTAATTCGGTACTGCCACCTCTGGGCCGAGTGTACTGAGATTACAGTCACAATTCTGAGACACTTCCTCTTAAACCGTTTTCTCACTTCTTATTTAAAATACATGTTACACACTATGGATGTGAACCAGTTTGCTTCCAGTCTTCACTGTTCAAAACAAAGCTGAGCGCATTATTTTAATGATTATCCATCAATCTGCCACTAAAAAATACCATTGAACAAAGCCATCCCTTCTATCAATAGGGTATAATATAGGGGTACTTAAACTCATCTGGTAGGGCTGCAGTTGGGTAACACTGTGCCACACTACACTGTTTCGACCGATAAGTATCGTAGCTGAATTTATTTTGAAAGTGAGAAATTGAGAGGTTGCAGCAGAGGATAAAATTGCCACAAAATGTCAGAAATAAAACAAACAGGGACTTACTCCTATAAGAAGCGAAGGTGGTGGGCGATGGCAGCCAGTGCAGATATTCATCCTGCATAACGCATGAACATGTGGTTGCTCCATTAAATTAGCTTAAAAAAATAAACCTGGCCACATCAGTTATATTGACTTATAGATGCAGGGTTTTTATTTTATTTTATTGATTTAAAACGAAACGGATGGTACAGGCGCTGTAAAAAACAAAAACAAATTTAAACTTTTTTAATATAAAAATGTTTTCTTACTTGCAGTGGTAACACTTGCATCTACCAGGACACACAGGTGGCGTTTATTGTATTGCTTTTAAAGGCATCATGCACTCTATGTGACTCTGTTGTCTCTTCACCCGCAGGAGGTTGTCCTGCTGTGAACCCTCCAGTGGACAACAGCTCCTGTGGCCCACCCTGTCTCATGCCGAAGTCTTTCTGCAGTGAGGTGAGCAGCCCTTTGTTCTCATATCACTCAAATTGAGCCGTAAACAAAACTCTCATAGAGAAAAATGTGGTTTACAGGCAAAGGTGCACAATGAAAAACGGGGCAAACCGAATAAAAACAATACAAAGACATAAACCTGAGAGCACAGCTGCTCTGCATGAATGACAGTCTCAGTACTCACTGTGACACGCTGCTGTCAATATTGGATTTGAATGCAGCGGGGAATGAAAGGATTGCAACATGAAGATTTTAAAACCTATTTTCCTGTAATGTCACTCAACTGTGCTGCACAGAAATCAGGAAATTAAGTTTATGTCTGCCAGATACAGCAGCTGGTAAATCTCAAGGTATATACGTTTTAATAGCTGGTATATATATAAAAAAAAACACAACAATAATAAACACAGAATAAGCAGATCAGAATGATCTGATGAGAAGCGAGTTTAGGACTTCTGAGGTCACAGGTTCAATCCCCGGACCAGCACGATAAATGTTCACTCAGTTGCCAGTTTAATAGATACACCTAACAGTCCTGCTTTACAATCCAAGGTCCATACAGCTTTTTAAGAGTAAATTTCAAGCATTTTTCAAGCACTTTCAAGGTACTTAAACTAATCATCACACCTATCATCACATCTGGAAGACAACAAACAAATATGGCGATGGGATCGTTTCATTTAAAGTTTCATGAGTGATTGAGTCGATGATGAAACACTGGATTTTGTTGAAAATGTAACAATTTTTTTAAGGAGTATATAATCGAATCCAAGCATATTCCTAACCTTGAAAACATAACAGTTAAAATTTTCATTTCCTTTGTTTGAACCCTGTGTGATGTTCAGTTTCGGAGCGGTGTTGAGTCTTCTTTATGTTCACTTTGGAGGCTGCTGTTGAATGGTGTCGTGCTACGCTGACAGGTGTTTCTAACATTTTGTCCACCCCGTTTTTATCAAGGAAGGAAGACTAAATAACAGCTCTCAGTGTAATGAATGAAATGGTTTTGTTTTCCTATGGAAGCTGATGCTTTTATCTAGATTGAATGAATGAGATAGAGACTGCGTGCACGCAGTTGCTGAGGACGAGGAGTTGAACTTGTGACCAAACAGTAACAGGTCGGCAACCCTACTATACCAACATCCACTGCCTCTTCCAAATAACCCCTCCTAGATTAATTCACTTCCATGCTGACATGGCTCAACACTCCCTTGATGCACTGTACCTGTGGCTTAAACCAAACATGATTCTGCGCTGCCCCCTGCAGGCTGGTATTTGCATGTGCGAGGAGGGATTCACAGAGGTGCTGTCGCCCACTGGGCAACTGGACCAGTGTGCCCCCATCCCGATCCTGGAGATCCCCACAGCAGGGGACAAGAAAGGGGATGTGAAGACCAGTCGTGCCATTAACCCCACCCTGTCCACCACCGTCCTGCCTGGGCGCACTGGGCGGACCTGGTACCTGCAGCCCTACGGACCAGGTCAGACCACATGAGGCAGTTTAACACTCAGTTCAGATCCACAGCGTCTCTTCACAGTGCTCACAAACATTTAAAATCTACAAAGTACAACAGACACATCCAGCTGTAAAGAAGTGTTTTGTTGCTGTCAAGTGAAAACCTTTAATCTCTTAACTGTCATGTTTTAGGGAGCTAACCCTGCCTTAATGTACTCGTCAGAAGCTGCTATGTTCCAAGTTGTCAAGTCATAATTAGAAAAACCACCACATAAAAGTGCTCCTGAGTCAGAAATGTGGAGGAAGTCAGAAGGATGGTGACGTGGTTTATATTTTAGAGAATGTTACTTCGACAGTATAATTCATCTTTTACAACGACAAGAAGAAATGAAACACATCCGGCCAATGACAGGGGGTTACATTTAAGTGCAATTACTTGTCATCCTGTCAAGGTAAAGGTCAGTAAATCATCGCACCTCATTTCCAAAGCTCCAACTTGCAATGAAGGGAAATGTATGTAACCTGTATTTAAATATTTCCACTTGCACTACTGGATAAGAAAAACAGCCACATCCCCCCCCCCCCTCAGTGCAAACTGTGTCTTTAAGTTTATCTGAAGGGAAAAGGTTTTAGAGAGCCCAAGCGTTCGCCCAATTTCCTCAACCTGCAGCGCGCCATTTAATCCTTGAGGGGAAGTTAAGACATAAAGCTGAGAGGTTTTCACATGACAACAGCAGAACGCACTTTACTTACAGTTTGGCAGATTTAGCGTTGACAGGGTCCAATTAACATTAGGTCCAACATATTTGTACTAAAGATGCATCGGACATGTTTTCAGTTTCCCCCAGTCTGCTCCGATGCATGTACGAACCTCGCTTACCTAATCTGGCCTGCTGGTGCCATTAAACATTCGGGGGCTGCGTCTGCGACTGATGGTGCATGACGGCAGCAGAGACATTTAGGAACAGATGGAGTTAACTGTCTGTCAGGAGCAGCCACCTACACATTCACGCGCCATCAAGTGTATTGTTCAACTTCCAAATGTTCGCAGCACACGTTGTGCTCTTATACTTCATTACAGTAAGAGCTACAGCATGTTTTTGCCTTTTGAGAAAGATAAAAAAAAAAGTAAGACTTATAATACAGCCTATATTTTACAGTGTTATTTCATTGTATGAATCAAGTTCTGATAAAATACTAAGAAAAGGAGAAAAACATTATATTCCAAGTCACTTTGTAAATACCGGGCACTCATGGGATACAGTCCTGGGAAGGAAACAAAACTTAAGCTTGGGAAACATTGTGTTAACACTGATAGTCTGTTGAACCAATGAAGTAATTATGGTGTAATTTATTTCACAGTTATGGTAGCCCACTGCATAGACGATTTAGCCTTCCAGTTTATGTTGCAGTAAGGAAGTATAATAAAAACCAATGGATGCCCTTTGCTCGTGGCAGATATTAGGTAACACAAAGTCTGGAGTCCATCTGCTATAGACATATAGGGTAGTTTTTATAGAGGAGAACCCTGACCAGCTTTTATGCTCGCTGGCAGTGGTGGAAAAAGTACAATAACACCAGGATTAAAAGTGCAAAAGTATGAGCATTATAACACACTTTAAACACCAAAAGTAAAGTTACTCATTATGTAGGATGGCCTCCGTGAAGCTAATTTTATTCAGGTTATGTGCTGCTGGAAAGCTTAACCGCTAAAAGTACATCATCATTTATTAGTCAGTTATATTTATCATTAGTAATCTGACTCTGCAAAGTAACCAACGCTGTCAACATAAATGTAGTGGAGTGAAAAGAACAATATTTGGAAATGGAAGTACTCACGTACAGTACTTAAATGTACGTAGTTATATTAAACCGCTGATACCTATTATTTAAAGTAAATTCTGGCATTTCTCCTTTTCTCGCTTTGTTGCCCGTAGTCTCTTTTTTCTTCAGCTGTGCCTAAACGTAAGTGTTTTATCGGTACCTGACTCATGCGATGAAAGCACACTGTAAATTGTGTGTTTAGTGTTTCCTGGAAGAAGTTTGCAATTGACGCAATGTGTTAAAGGTTTATGCAGCTTTCACAGTACGAACCGTTGCATCGCTTAATGGCTGTTGGTGGCGTGTTGAAGCGTAAACAGACAAACTGACGAGCCTCCTCCTCCACAGATGGGAAGCTGAAGATGTGGGTGTATGGCGTAGCAGCCGGAGCCTTTGTGCTCCTCATATTCATAGTGTCTATGATATACCTAGCTTGGTGAGTTGACGAGTTTAATTTCCCCTATTTATCATCCTCATCATCATTCATGAAACCGAACCCTCCTCATTTTACCCTCCCTCCTCCTCCTCCTCCTCCCTCCCGTTTGAGTTAAAGCGTCCAGCCACCCTCACGTCACCGCTTTTGTTTATTTCCTCCATGCCACCCTCTTGCGAGAGCAGCAGCTACTGTGCCACGGTGCATCGCTCTCTTAAGGCCCAAGAGTGCGACGTCAATGGGACGGCAGTCTGGATGGGCCAAAATGCACATGAGATGATTTACACCTGCCCCGATTGCCAAGAGCTGCCTCAAAGCAGCAGCAGCAGCTAATCAGGACGTGGAGGGTACACTCCCCTCCTACCTGCCCTCTAGTTTAAGTGCCTGGCGTCCTTGATCTTTCCACGTGACCTCTTTCAAAAGTGTCACATGTCCGGCCTGACTAGCTGAGTGAAGATGCTGGTTCAGGTGAGGACGAACCATCCAGGAGTCTTTTGTTTTGTTGCAGTTGATCGCTTAGAGCGTGTAGACCACATACGTGGTGTTTACCTGCTGATTCCACCCGTTTAGATAGAAGGTCTTTGACTTATGCTGAAAACAACCCACACATGTACACATACCACTGTTGTAGAAGTAAACCCAAGCAGATCACGCAGCCACAAACCAGGTAGGAATAACAAATACTTTCTGTAGTATATTTACAGGCATGTAAAGATACTTTTTTTTTCTCCTGGTGGAAGAAGCACTGAGATCCACGTTGATTTTGCGTTCTTGCAGAGACTTAGATCGGAAGATCAATACCACGCTCTCATGTCTGTGTGTTAAATATGACGCTGTTGCCAGGAGACTGTTAGCTAGTTTAGCTTAGCATGAAGACTAAAAGCAAGAGGAAGTAGCTGGCCAGGCCTGTCTGTCCAAAGTATAACTACAAACACCTGTAAAGTTCACTAACAGACACGTTATATCTTGTTTGTTAAATCTGTAAAAAAAAAAAAAAACCTGCTTCCAGTCTTTATGCTAAGCTAACTGCCTCTAGCTTCATGTTTTAACATACAGACATGAGTCATTTTAATATTCTGACCCAACTCTCAGCAAGAACACAAGTAAGCGTGTTTCCCAAAATGTCTATTTCTTTAAGTAAAGGCAGAAATACAAAAAAGGCTTGCATTAAAGGCTTTCACCTAAGTAGCAGTACAGCTTAATGTACTTTAGTTTATTAGCACAATGATGAGGAAACAAATACATTGATAAAAGACAGCAATCGCAGTGTTGGAAAGAAAGCAAAAGGCCTATTCAGGGTCCTCCCTGTATTTGAACAAATACAGAATATGACATTGTTACTCATCAAAAACTAAACAACAAGCAAGCATAAGCAGTAATAAAAGAAAAGAAAGAAGGAAAAAGACAAATAAACCTAGAATAAATAGATATGTAATGTTTACACATTATAAAATATATCTCACACGTGTCTCATGTGTGCAGAACAGTCCGTATTGAGTCCCTTTAACCAGAAGGTGTAAACAGAATATATTAGCATATTAGCATAGCATAGTAACCCTTGGTAACACTTAATGCTACTCTGTCATCAGGAGCATCAGCCTGCGGAAATGTACTACAAGTACTTCACATTGTGTATGCATACAAGGATGTAATGACACAGCACGATAATTATTTGCACTTGCGTTTGTGTCGTCACATCCCCGTGGGTCTGCCAAAGTGTTTGTGTAGCCGTGTAGTTAAACAGGCTTCCATTGGTGAATGTAAATGTAATATTGATTTGTTACAGCTGTAGTAGAGAGTACAGATCTCTACTACATCAGCAGAGAGATGAATTAAGATAAAGGAGACATGAATATCACTGCAGGGACTCGTTTCTGTTCCACAAATCAATTTTAACACTGAAGCCTCCTCACTAGCATGATGTCACACTGCCCTCTTGCGGCCGAACGAGGAAGTAGGGCAACACAACTCCCCTTTATCTCCCTCCCATTTCCATTTCCTGCCAAACCGAGAGCTCATTTTCCTTTTTACACATCAAACATGTTGATGTTATTTCTCTGCATTTTGCTTTGAACAAACAGTGTATAAAATTAGACTTTGGACCAACACTTAAATCTCTGTAGGAATAAATACCCAGAGCTGAAATTATGAGTCAATCAACATTAATAAGCAACTATTTATTTAATTTTTGGGCAAAACATTTGCTAGTTTTAAGCAAAACATTTGCTAGTTTTAGCTCCGCAAATGTGAGGATTTGCTGCTTTTGTTTGACTTGTATGATATTAAAATTAGTATTTTAGTGTTTTGGACTGTTGGTCTGACAAAGCAAGATGTATCTAGTATGTCGCTTTCAGCTCTGACAGGCATTTTTAACAATTTTTCTGAAATTCTATGGACAAAACGATTAAATTGAGAAAATAATGGGCAGACTGATCGATAATGAAAAAAAACTGTTAGTTGCAGCTGGATGTATTCCAGTCAGTTTTTGTGAACATGAAAGACTTTGCCATGATGACTTTTGTGACAGCAGAAAATGTCTGCTGACGTTTCATGTTTACTCTGCAGTGATTTTGCCAGCTCTTCACCACTGAAAAGTCCCCCAGGCGCTCTTCTGATTGTCATCCCCAGCTTACCAAAATATTCTGCCTGAAGCATCTCGATACTCCACGGACAATTACATGACGTCTCTCTATAGTCTGGCTTTGGGCAAAAGTTTGGGGGAAAGTTTTTCATGTTTATAAGTATTAATTGGACTGTCCTGCACTGATAAAAGCGGCTAAAACTGTGGAATAATTGAAACGTAATAATAGAAAAGAGCAAACTAAATATTAGAGTCACTGTCTTTCACAGCCATTTTCTAGAGACTATAAAATGTATATTTCTGAGAATCGCTTACATTATACACCCTTATTACTTTGAGACATGAAGGGATCTTGCATTTAAGGCAGTGATGACAGATCAGGGAAGCACAAAGGTAGAAATAATGCCGTCTTAGAGCGCTTTTCTCCCCCCTGGAGGCAAAGTAGCAAATGTGCACAGAGTTTGCATGCAAAGTAACTCACTAAGGCCGTTTTAATGCTTTTAGATCTAGACGTAAGAGTCCCATACCCTCACTGTATGTGTGATGTTTTAATAGAGAAACGGCCATTTGTTTCTAATGTCAAATAGTTTTTAGCAAAGTCAAGTTGCGTCAAAAGGCTGACCATCAGCTGGCTGTTAGGAAACTTTTTCAGCTCATGCAAAAGGATGATAGGCTGGTGATATTCTATATTCTGCTTTTTGTCAACAGATCTCCAAAACAATTAATTGATCCTACTGTGAATCCAAAGCCTGGCAGGTCATATTCCCCTGTACCCTCCAGTGTACTGCAGTGGGCCACACTGTTGCATTACATGTTCCTACATTAACATGGAAATAGAATTTTAATCCCACATCCTGCTGCTGTAAATACTCACTAAAACTCTGCCACTGCCTGTACTGCACACGCGATTGGTTCTGCGCATGTGTAAAAATGCAGCTACTTCCTGTTTTTGTTAACTCCATAGCTCCATATGTTGCACATTCTTTACCAAAACAAGGGAAAAAATTAGTAAAAACCAAAACATTATGTTGTTTAAATCCCAGAAACTGACATAAATTGCTTTGACAAAGTTCAGACAGGAAGTGTGCACGTGTGCAGAACGGATCAGGTTTCCGGGAAAAACCGGGCAGTGCTGAAACCGCTGAAAATAGTCCCCAGCCATTTAAGGAAATGATTGCCATCTTTAGTAGGCATGAATGGGCTTGAGGAGGAGAGGGAAGGGGAGTCGGAAAGTATTGAGAAACACGTTGGTTTTGGTGTTTTCATGAGATTTGTGGATGATAAGAAGAATATAGAATAATGGAACGCTTTATCCTTTAAAATGTTTTATAATTTATTTGTGAAGATCATTGTCTCCATGGGATTAGGGGGTCATTTTCCAATCTTAAAATTAACCTCAGCTTAACAGCATTACTGAATAGAGGCTAGAATGGAAAATAATTCAGAAACACAATCTATTTAGATGGGCTGCCAAATATTTGAAAGCAACAAAAAACTGAAATTGGGAACCAATAAAATACTTGTATTTCATATCAAGTCTCCTTTCTTCTCCAGCGATGTGGAAATCTCCACCTGCATTTAGTGTTCCACAATTACAGCCTCTGTTACATGAAACTGTAACTAACTGACTAAAGTGTGGTTGCAGTTCATGCTGTAGTTGACCTTTGTGCCACTCTGACTCTGTCTTAATCCTTCCACACAGCAAAAAGCCAAAGAGGCCTCAGAGACAGAGGCAACAAAACAACCGACTAAAACCTCTGACTCTCGCCTACGACGGGGACACGGACATGTAGTCCCCCGGGAGACGCTTCACCGGGCACTTCACCTGTCATAGAGACCCACGTCGTCACAGCCATTACAGTGAGGGACGTTGACGTTTGGAGCGTGAATGGACACGTCGCAGAGCGGCCAAATTACAGAAAATCCTCTTAGCAGAGAGACACTGACGGGGTTTAGCCATTTCAAGTAGAGCTCCATTCCCTTGCCCTTTTTTGTTTTTTTAAGCATTTTCTTTTGCTAGAGCCTTCGTGACCTCCACCACGTTCAAAGAAATGCCTTTTTATAAATTTTTTTTGGCCCCCTACACGTCCACATTTCTGCAAGGAGAAGACTTAATTTCAGACACATGAAACAAAGCTGGGCGCAGACGACAGACCCGGCTCTCCTGCTGCCTCTGAACATGGCAGCATGAGCTCCAACTCTTCCCCCGCGCTTTTCTGCTTGTCCCTAAAAAAAATGCTGAGTAGCTGGAGGCTTAGGATGCTCTGACGGTTCGTACGTTGCCAAAAGTCACCGCGGGAAAGAGGAGGAGGAGGAGGAGGAGGAGGAGGAGGAGGGAGAGGAAAATCTCCATAAAAAGGTTTGGATTCCTTTTTTGTCAATCCTCAACTGGGTTTTGACTCAAATCTCTTTTACAGTCTTGAACACAAGGGAGACATTTCTCCTCTTCTCCGTTGCTTGATTTTGAGGCACACAGGCCTGTGTTTGTGGGATAAACTGATCTGTACGATGCTGATGGAGGATTAGCCTGCAATCAGTTGTTCATGGAACCTACCGCCTGCCTGCCTCCTCCCATTCTTTGTTTCAGGCTCTACATTGCACTATATTAGTGCAGCATGATATGCACATGTGACTTCTACCTTCTCTTGCCACAAAACACTGCCTCTTCAACAGATAGACAAAAACCATTAAGCAGAGGGACGGCTACAGTAAGCTCAATGCCGGAACATTCAAAAGGAAAACTACGTGATAGATGTGTCACATTTAACAAAACAGGTGTGAATCTCCAGTAAATATATGTATAGGTTTTATTTCTCACAACTGTTTTTTCTTTCTTTTTTTTTTTGGTTGTTGTAAAGTACCGTTTGTGGTTTGTAGAGTTCGTCTGGTGTTTATCACATTATTTCTGCCCAGATGCAATTAAAGATTTAACTATGACACCAGCAGGTGATTTCTTTTTGACGAGTCACCTGCTTTAAAGTTCTTTCTAGATCATAAAAACGGATTCAAATTCTTTACTTTCTTTTTTTTTTTAATCTACAGAACAAAATAGTGGGAAAGATGATATTTTCCATTGTTTAAGTAAAAAGACCAATAAATTTAAACCACTCATGTCATGCAAATGTCATTTCTGCCTTACTGATGATAACTAAATACTAACAGTCCTGTAATACTTTTACAGCTTTTAATACTTGAATGGGGCATACATACATTATACACTATAAAAGAGGACAAAACTTTCTTTTGAGGTCACTTAGCAAAATATACTTCAGAGTATTTAAAACTTTTCATGTAGTAATCCGTATCATAGGTGCTCTATCGTTTTTCACTCACACTACATGAGGTGAAGTGTAATAGTTTTAAAAAACAAAATCTGTACAAACAAAAATTATACAACATGTTAATAATATGAGAACACGCTTCTGAGTTCAACGTAAAAGCAAACTGGTGTGGAGAATGTTTACTTTCTTTGTCGTGGGATTTGTAAATAACAGCGATTTTTTTATTTTTTTGGAGAAAAAAGACCTAACAAAAGTATGTGTACATTTATTTTGTATTGCACAGAAAATGTTTAGTTTGAATATTGCAAAGTGGGCGTGTGATATTGCTGATTGTTGTTACCATGATGCAAGTTGTACGTTGTGGAAAAAAAAAAAAGAAGCAGAAAAAGACATTTTGTACAGGTTGTTTATATGTACGGGAAGAATTACTGAAAAATAAATAAGGACGCGGTTGTAAACACACAAAGAAAGTTATCGAGACGTTTTTGTAATTTTCTTCATATGTTCACAAGAGAGCAGAATCACTGAATAAAAATGCTTAAATCTGGCATTAACAGAATTAAGCTGTTGTTTTTTTTTAGATATTATTAAATTGTCAAGAAACCCCATGAAAAGTCCAAAACCACCAATTACAGCCCAGCTGATGCTAGAGGCTGTTTCTTTCGATATTTGAGAGTTTTCAAAAAAATCTGATAACAATATATTGACCAATGGTGACCAATATAAATACTAACTGGGTCATTTTGCAGTTAAAAAATAAATTTGGAAATGCTCTCTGGTGGAATAACTATCTTATAGTTACACTAATTCAAACAGCAATAAAAACTAGAAATGTAAAATTCCAGGGAAATTTTATGTGTGCCTGAAGTGCAACCCTAGGCCTCCGCCCCAGAACTTGTGTGTCACTCTCTGTGCTGTGTAATTCATACTGCCACCTCTGGCTACCGCACTTCAGGAACACAATTAAAATAATCCGGTTAGATTCATTTCTCTCAGAATTGCCTTTAAGTTCTTTGATCTCTAGGTGCCGGAGCAATTGCACACAATAAACCGGTATTGATACCTTCAAAGTACTTGAAAAGATACCTTGAAAGGATACCTTGAAAGTGCTTGAAAGGATACCTTGGATACCGTGAAAGTGCTTGAAAGTGCTTGAAAGGATACCTTGGGATACCTTGAAAGGATACCTTGAAAGTACTTGAAAGGATACCTTGAAAGTGCTTGAAAGTGCTTGAAAGGATACCTTGAAAGTGCTTGAAGGGATACCTTGAAAGTTCTTGAAAAGATACCTTGGGATACCTTGAAGGGATACGTTGAAAGTACTTTAAAGGATACCTTGGGATGCCTTGAAAGTACTTGAAAGGATACCTTGAAAGTACTTGAATTTTTCAACATGTGTTCAACATTTTCTTTCCAAAGGTGATCTTATTGTAATCAAACAGTGATGAAACCTGAGTCTTTGCTCGAAAAGAGAGATGCTTATCGTGGCTCGGTGGTCTAGTGGTATGATTCTTGCTTTGGGTATACTATCACGTTTTTATGAAATTCTATGAAGTTTCTTATGACATACTTTACTATGAAGTTTTTTACGACGTACTTTGATGTTTTTTACGACGTACTATACTATGAAGTTTTTTATGACGTACTATGAAGTTTTTACGACACACTGTTACGACATGCTATGAATGTTTTTACGACATACTATATACTATGATGTTTTTTATGGTTAAAACATGGTCATATTCACAGGGTTCATACACCTTTTTAAAGAGTAATATTTCCTTATATATCCTTTCAAGCACTTTCAAGGTATTCCATGGTATCCTTTCAAGCACTTTCAAGGTATCCCAAAGTATCCTTTCAAGTACTTTCAAGGTATCCTTTCAAGCAATTTCAAGGTATCCCAAGGTATCTTTCAAGCACTTTACGTAAAAAAATT
>JAVQJF010026432.1:0-28710 GCA_036023855.1 Gadopsis marmoratus | reverse complement strand
CGGCAACAGGTGACAGACCAAAGGGAAATTAGCTATTCAAATTATTAGCTCTTATCCTACGTCATACTATTGAAACAGGGCAAAGGGAGAACAGGTAGAAAACTAATAAACAACAATTCGGATAATTGTTGTTTATCAAGCACAAATGCCAAACATGCTTGTTCCAGCTTCTCAAAAGTGAGAATTTGCTGTGGGGCTTTCCTATTTTATATCATTATAAATTAAATATTTTTGGATTTTGGGCTGTTGATCAGATTAAGAAAGCAAAATGAAGACATTATCCTGGGCTATGGTAAATTGTAGCATTTTTCACTCATTTCTGACATTTCATAGATCAAACGATGAATCAGTTAATTGACAAAAAATTATCGTTAGTTGCAGCCCTACCAGCCAACCATCAAAGATGGAATGTACAATTTTAAAATGATTATTAATCTATTTTACATGGTAAACTGACTGAGTAATAATAGTAATACAACTACCCCTCAACAGTAGCCACCATTAATAATACTGCTACTGCTACAAGAGACAACATTAATGATAACAGTCATAATCTAGACCTTACACCATGGTTCCCACCTGCGCGGTCAAAGGTCTTGTCACATTTGGGGCACTTGAGAATCTTCTTGCTGGAGGTTTGGATGATGACTGGAGCCAGACCCTCTGGGTACACGGGACTCTGGGTAGAGCTTCCTGCTGCTGGCACATGCACCTCTCCAACAGCCTGGTTCTCTGCCCTTTCCACATCTGGACCCTGCAGACCTGCACTCTTGCCCGCTGTGCAAACCTCAACATCTTTCCTCTGGGAAATCACGTCCTCAATCATGTCTCCTTCCCCTCCTCCCTCCTCCTCCTCGTCCACGCCGTCTTCCCCCAAAGCTGGTTTAGATGTCTCGTCCAGTTTGGGCACTTGGTTTTCCACAGCCACCTTTCCTGCTTCTTCCACTCTTTCTCCATCTTGCTCTCCTGGTGATACAGTCCTCTGATTTTCTTCAGGAGTGCTGATAGTGTACTTCACATCGTCTCTCTGATACTTGGTGGGTGTTCTCCTCCTGCGAGCTGATCTCCGTCTCACAGCAGTCCTCTGACCGGCCGTCTTCTCTTTCTTAGTTGAGGATTCCTGCTGTACATCAGTGTGACTCTCAGCCAAGTGGTTCTGCAGGGACTTTTCAGTGCTAAACTGGTGACTGCACATGCTGCACTGCACATCAAATGAACTCTGGATGTCTGTATCATCTATTGGGGAGTCACTGGAGGTCATGTCCACCTCAGCAGACCCTCTTATCTCATCCTGTGCCTGGATCACACGTTCTGGGTTGTTGTACCCTCCTTCACACAGCAGCTTTAGTATATCCATCATGTCCAGGAATCGGGCTGCTTCAGTTAGAGCTGGGAGGTCCACCTCTGCGACAACGCACTCAGAGGTGTACAGAAAGCCAAGCAGGTGCTGGAAAACAGAGTCCTCCACATGGTCCAGAGTCACACGCACGGTAGCCGGGTTCTTGGACAGCTCAGCGTGGAAGTAGCTGCTCCCGTGGGCCAACACCAACTTATGGGCGCTGTAGAGCTTCCCACCCACAGACACCGACACATCACAGAACCTTTGCCGGACCCGGTCCTCATTCAAGAACTTGAGGAGGTTGTGACTGTGCTGCGACATAGCCAGGTGTCGGATTTGTGAGGTTGATTCTGGGAAGGTCTCATAGTTTGCTGGGGCACTGGAGGCCAGCACAGGGCACAGCTCTTCATTGCTGGCACTGACCTGCCTGCTGCGTTTGGGGCGCAGGGGATTACAAGGCTTCTTCTTCATTGCTGCGTCTGTTGGGCTGCCATGAATCCCACCTTAAAACCAGGGGAACAGAAACGGCGCAGAGATTGGACCTGCATTGGCGCTAACTCTCCCAAGTCATGGGTTTTGAGTAAGATTTGATAAGAATTATGACGTTCAACAGGCCAGACAAATGGCTTAGCATGTAAATGTAGCGCACGTTAACAGCACAGCAATGGTACTAACAGCATGAGGACTGACATGTGGGGTGAAAAGTTATCCGACGACGCAACAACAGCAACTATTGGTGACGCCTAAGGTAGGTTTCTCCAATTTAATATTAGAACGCAGAGATAACAACCAGGTGTTATGGACACTGCACGAACATAGCGAACTTAGGCCTGACGGAAATGTGAAATGATGCTGGAAACCGTATTGCTATCCTGAGTTCGTTCTAGTCAAAACGGTTACATTTGCAAATTCGCTCTCCACCTCGAGGACCCCCAACAATTTGACCATAAGTCCAACAGACTGCCCCCCCCCCCGAGGAGAGTGTTGACAAACGACCCTTACAGCTAATCCCGGAAGCTAACAAGGGGACGCTTTTTACAACATCTTACCTCAGATGTACTGGCCGCGTTGACAAAGCACTGTACTGCAGCTGACATGTGTAATGTGGAAAATGAAGGGAGAAATAATACTTTCCTAAATACTGTATCTGTGTAACGCCTCACTAATTCACATCCTAGCAGAAATGTCGGACACCGTAACAAACCGCTCGCCCATTGGCTGTTTCAGCTTTTGTCCTCCACAGTTCGTTTATAGGCGTAAACGCGAAAAACATAGCGCGAGAACTACAAACTACTAACAAACCTGTTTGTATGTAACGGCACGAGAAGTCAAATGCGAATTTAACGAGAGGGACGTGTTGTCGAGCAATATCATAAGGTTCATGCGACGAGGGTGTCATGGGTAATGTAGTCTTCTTCTTCTTCTCCTTGATGTTTTATGGCGGTTGTCAAACAACGTTATGGTGCTTTGTCGCCACCAGCTGGTATGGAGTGTGGACCGGGAGCACCCAGTTCCCTAAACAATATAAAAATAAGAAATTCAAAAAATTATAATAAATAACTTAAATTCTCTCTATTAAGTTAGTTATTCTAAGATAAAAAAACAAAGGTAGATACACCCTTCCCTGGAGTTGCTTTGTAAAATATCCTGCGAGTCAAATCTTACCTTTAATTCCTTATGGTTCAGAATCAGCTCTTTTCTCTCAGCCTCATATTTTGGACATTGAACCATTACTTGTTCTATGGTTTCTTGGTGTTCACAATAATCACACCTTCCTGTATTATGTTTCCCTATTTTAAATAATGTATTGTTTAACCTTGTATGACCAAAACGTAGCCTGGATATTAACACCTTCTCAGTGTTTTACAGTGGTGGAATGCAACTTTTGTATTGTACTTGACTACAATTCCGAGGTACTTGTACTTTACTTGAATAATTCAAATGTATGTTAGTAATTTTACTCCACTGCATATCAGAGTCAGCTTCATTGGCCAAACATACATGGAGTTTGAAGTTGCCATCAGGACAACAATATAGCTAAGATAGCTAAAAAATAAACATAGAACTATTATGTACATCCAAGTAGGTGAAAAGTAGGTGTAAATATAAATATCTATAAAAAGCAACAATGATCAATAACATATACAATGTCTATGTACAAGTCAAGTGTTCTGTAACTGTTAATATATAATTTATCATTTGTAGGTAAGTGGATTGAGTGATTTAACTGTTCAAGTGATGGCCTGTGGAAAGAAACTGTTCTTATGTCTGGTTGTATTGGCATGTAGTGCTCTGTAGCGCCCACCAGAGGGGAGAACAGGTTGTATCCAAGGTGTGATGTGATGTTTCCTGCAATTTTCCTGAATGGAGGGCAGAATTAAATACTAAAGTTAGACGTTCATCTGTAAATTAATATTTAAAAACCTATAATGACCATATGAAATGCAATGCGTTGTATATGGCAAATTTACTTGCCCAACATTATATTAAATAAGTTGAATTACCTCTACTGCAGCCAGTTACATTAGAATGCTGCTTACATGTTAACGCTTCACTAATGATAATTCAATAGTATAATATATAATAATGTAACACTGACAGAGCCCATTTTGGCTACATAGTGAGTAAACTTTAAGTACATTATGTTGATAATACTTACAGTACCTACTTTTACCTAAGTAAGATTTTGATTGCAGAACTTGTAACAGAGTATTTTTAAATTGTGGTATTGGTACTTTTACATAAGTAAAATATCTGAGCACATATTTCTTACTTAACTCAAGCTTTTTTATATGAGTCTATCTATGGATTTAAATACGTGTGAAAAAACACCAGTTACATTTGTATACATACACATATCTATGCTCTAATATAATGATAAACCTGCACTTTAATAGTTATTTCCATTTTAAATATTGGATCATGGCCTCAAATTCTGGGCTATAACATACTGTGGGTGCCATTGTAAAACCTGAGATAGAGGAACTGTAAAACAAATAACACTAAAAAGAACAGCAAGGCCATTAGTATTGCTAATGAGCAGAGTGAATGCTCTCAGGGCTCTTCAGAGAAATTACTTGTGATGACGTCAGTGACGTTTTAAGGACACAGATTGTTCCCAGATTAGAACAAACTGGCCTAAGTTTTCCTCTCTCAAAGACTGGGCCTCAGTCTAGCCAACTGCTGCAGCCAAATAGTACTCAACTGAAGACAGGGTCTGTAGTACACGTGTGCATGCATGTGCACACATGCATTTTATGTTGTCCATGTATCAAGGCGTGTATGTGTAACTGTGGGAATATTTCCCTCTACAGAAGACTGAAGTTGTGATAAAGAGAGCCTGAATTTCATTTTTTTGCCTCTGCTCAGGTAAGTTTCACCGTCTTTTCCAAAACGCTCACATCTCATTGCTTTCATCAGGTGGGCCTCGGCTGCCACAAGAAAACATCAGAGTTCTGTAATGTTTGGACTGGCTCACATTAGCCTCCAGGATGAACCCCTCCCAACACATTGTAAGTGCATTAGCTTAATCCCTCCTATCTGCATGACTTGCAGCACGCCAAGCGTTCCAGTGAACACATACAGGCACCGAGGAGCACAGCTGAAGATGGAGCTGCACACACAAGTATTCCACACCTGTCTTTGCCCTAAATGAAGATATTGCTAAACATCTAGTAATTTGGAGGGCTTGTTAAGGACAATGTTGAGCTTCAGCGTGCATGTGTGGTTGCTATGGTTGCTTTATGCAGGTAAAGTTTGGATACCGTATGTGTGTTGTAATCAGAGATGATCGTTATTTGCAAATGTTTATCATATTTTTTAGCCAATATAGCTATAGATTTGTTGTTTCAATAAGGTTTTCATTGTCATATTATACTGTTTGCTGAGGTGTCAAGCAAGTAATGTGATGCACAACATGTGTCTGTACCGTTCCTTTAAATTCTAGGTTTCTCTGTTGTTGTTTTTTATACTTTCTGTTGTCTATTTATTTATTTTGTATTTTTTGGTTTCTCATCTTTATTCTGTGGGTTAATTTACTTCTACACACATATATGTGACTGTGTGCTCACCCTCAACGACACATGGGTTTAAGATTTGCATGTATTGCATTAACTTGAATTCATTTTTGATGTTTTAAGGAGTAATTGTGGATTGTTTTCGTCTCTCCAGGTAGTTTTTCTGATGAGGACATTAATGGATGTGAACAGCAGCCATGCCAAAATGGTGGTGTATGTGAGAGCCACAATGGACGTTTCAGCTGCCTTTGCTCCCAACAAAGCCAGAATGGGCTCCTGTATGGTGGAAAGACCTGCACAACTGCACTTTCAGGCTGTGATGACAAACAATGTGAGAATGGAGGAATATGCTTGCCCTCACTTGTCAATGACCAGCACACCTATACATGCATTTGCTTTGCTGGCTTCACAGGCCCTAAATGCCAAACCCCCACTGTCTTCTCATTTGAGTCCAGAGGCTACATGTACATAGGGACTCAGCTTCTAGATCCAGAGGGTCCTCTTAATGTGACATTCAGCTTCAGGACAGCAAGACTAGTCGGCACCCTCTTGCAGCGCAGAGTGGATGACCTGCTCCTCAGCATTGAGCTGATGGATGGGCATCTCTGTCTCCGCAGCCTGAGAGGTAAAGGCTCCAGCACGCTGGTTCAGGAGCTGCCAGAGTACTTGTCCGACAGCAAGTGGCACACAGTGGAATTGTCACTGGGCGGCGTGGTCAGCCTCATCAGGCTGCTCTGCACTGAAGGAAGCTGTGCCAGAGGTTCCGGTGCTGAGGTCCAGCTGCTTGAGCAAGCCTCTGCTCTCCCCGAGCCAGGAACAGCTCGTCAAAGCCTCTTCATTGGAGCAGCTGGGCGGAACTGGAGTTTGGGCAGAGCAGTGGATGAAGCAGACTACCCGCCTGCTTTTCTGGGCTGCTTCAGAGATGTGTTTGTGGACTCACATCTGGTGTTGCCTTTTATAGTTCCAGAAGATTCAGCCGCCCACGCAAACATCACTGTGGGATGCAGCGACAAAGACAAGTGCGATGACAGCCCGTGTCAGAACCGAGGGCGCTGTGTGAGCCGGGGATGGAGGAGCTACATGTGTGAGTGCCACAGGCCACATGAGGGAAACAACTGTGCAGAGGGTAAGACATACACACACGCTAACACCACTGCATGTGGATGTCATTTCACATTCATTGAAATGAGATTACATGTCTCAAAATGAATCCAACCAGAGTGGTTCAGTTCCCAGAATCTTTTCATCCTTTTTGCCTCCTTCCTCTAAGAAAACCTGAGCCTCCATTAAGCACAACCACTTATTAAGTAGCATATCGTAAGTGACTTATCTACATATCAAGAGGGAGAGAAGACTTCATCTCTCCAAGACAAGTCCAAGACTTAATTTCATTTATAAAATAGTGGGCATGAGACAAACAAGGATCATGAAACTGATTTATGATGTTTGACTGGCATATTGCTTTGAGAGTGTAGGTCTCATTGGTGCTTTAAATGAGGATTGTATTTACAATTCTTACCGGTATGAACAAATATATCTTGACATTTTTCGACTTTTAAATGCTATGCGCCTGGAGTATTTTGTTTTTCTTTGAAATATTCAGTAATTGCAGCATTTAAATGACACTTTTCTAGACAGAATCACATGCTTTAAAACAAGTACAGGTCAAGTCAAGTTCACCCTCAGTTGTGCCACTGCAGAAATAGTATAGTTAGCTATAAAGAGAGCCACCCTGCAGGATGATAAAGTTAGTCAGTAGACTTTCAAGGAGCTTACAGTGCTAGCAGAAATAGTACAGAGTTATTCAATTAGGAGGCATTCAGCAACACCTGAACCAAGGATTAGAAGAACGTGGGTTTCAGTAGCTCACCTGGAATGCCTTCCCTTTGCCAAATCAGGGATCCTTATGGAGTCACACCATGCAGAGGCATTTTCATTGGTATCCTCAGCAGCTTCACCTTTTCAGTGAACAATGAGCACTCGTCATTGTCGAAACGATGCTGGAGTCCATAACCTCATAACAAGCTTTTATTAAGTCAATGAACAATTTATGGTTCATAAAATTGATAATTGCATCTATATAATATCTTAATTGCAATGATAATTAAATCTATCTATCTCTTTCTGGCGAAGAGATAGAGAGATCAATACCACTATCACCACTGAATAGCAACAGCCAGCAGCCACTTAGATTAGCATTAAGACTGGAAACAGGGGTACGCTGATTTTCTGCCCAAACTCACCAGTGGGTGACAGAAAATGATGTAGTTTGGTTGCATTAATTGAAAATTTTGTTTAAAGTAATACTACAAAAATATTTAGTTCTTCGTTTCAGTTCCATATCTTGCACGAAAATAAAATAAAATGTTTTTACACTTCACTTTTTTGTACAGATTAAACAAATGAGATATACCTGTTAATAAGTGATCTTTATTGGTGTTGGTAGGCAGATTTTGTTACCTATGAACTAGCATGAGACATGAGAGTGGTATCAATCTTCTCATCTAACTCTTGGTAAGAAAGCGAATTTCCCAAACTGTCATGCTATTCCTTTAAGATGTACCTTTCATCAATTTCACTTTTGATAGTGTTTTCTCTCTCTTCTTTGTGCCCATGCAGAGTATATCACTGCAAGGTTTGGAAACAATGACCTGGAGAGTTATGCTTTCTTCTCGTTAGACAATGACCCAGGTGATGCTGTGATTATTTCCATGTTCATTCGCACGCGACAGTCCAGCGGCCTGCTCCTCATCCTGGCCAACAGCACCAGCCAGTACCTCCGCCTGTGGCTGGACGAGGGCATGGTCAAAGTTCAGGTCAACAACTTTGAGACCCTTGTTGGTCGGGGTGCGGTCAGTGACGGTCATTTCCATCTGGTGACAGTGAAGATGGAAGGAATGGAAGCCATTTTGTCCCAGTCTGCACAGAGCCATGGCTCTATGCACATTAGGCCCATCCAAGCCCATACTGGGGATCTGGTCTTCATTGGGGGGCTACCAGACTCAAGGGCCTCTGCCTCATTTGGTGGCTACTTTAAGGGATGTGTCCAGGATCTGAGGATTAACAGCAAACGACTGCAGTTTTATCCCATTGCGACTCCAGTGGAATCTTACAGTCTGGAGCAACTCATCAATGTTACACAAGGATGCAGCAGTGACAATGCCTGTGCAGTGAGTTACATCAATGCTATCATGTTCACTATAATGTCTTTGATGAGTTTTATTCAAACAAATTTTCATTCCTTATCTGCACTAATAATGACTGAGGATACTGTAGAACTGACAGGAAGCTAGGCTTGATTTTTGGGCTGTGTTCTCTTCATTAGGTCAACCCCTGTCTCAACGGGGGAGTGTGTTACTCCATGTGGGACGACTTCATCTGTAACTGCCCCCCCAGCACTGCCGGACGGCGCTGTGAGGAGGTGAAATGGTGCGAGCTGTCTCCTTGCCCCACTACTGCTGTTTGTCAACCCCACTCCCAGGGCTTTGAGTGTGAGTGTCCAGAGAAAGAACCGTCCTGTCTTAGAAAGAACATTGTCTTATATAAAACACATGACCGTGGCATAACAAAGAGACTCTCTAAGAGTGCCTCCCAAGGAATAGGATCAATGCTATGGATAGCATATTGTGTACAGCCAACGGAGGCTATTCCTATCCTTGACACGTAAAAAAATTACCAAGAAAAAGGATTCATAATGAATGTGTAAGCCATTTATTCTACTGGCCCATTTCTGATCTTAATTTGTATCCACTGAAGGGACTGTCTGCAGTTCGCGGTCCCTTCAGGGCACTCAATGGTGCAGGCACTGACTAATTACAGTGTGGCTTATTACAGGAGGGAACAGAGTTGAGGCAGGGATCCAACAAAGGATTCCTCTAAGACGTGGTAATCCCTGCTCAGATTAAGTCTACCGCCACATGCCTGTGGAAATTTATGAAGTGTTTACTGGAGATGTTCACAAAGAGACAAGGAGGGGAGGCATTGATCCCGAGTGGCTGCCAGTCCAAGTGCCTGTATTTGTACACATATTTAACATATTTAGTTTTCTCACTTTTCCACATGCAAAGGCCCCTTTTTTTGTGTTATTACTGACCCATTTTCCCACTGGTTTTTATGGATTGCTTGATGTCACGTAGCCATAAATGACCCAGCATATGACATACTATGCAGTTCTCCCCTGGTGCTTTTTGTCTTTTGTGCACTTTAATATACAAAACAGACATTAACGTTATATACCGCCCCACTTTAAACAGTTTAAAGCTAACTGGCTGCATACATTGACTGATGGGTACCTATATGAGCACAATATTTCACCAGCATTGGAACAGTTTTGGTTATTTCACATTTCTGTATTTGTGTTTTCACCGGTGTCATCAATATCATGGATTGAAGTCAAGATGGTGCTTATTTTGCCAGGCAACTGCAAGTGGAGTCTGATCAAACCAAACTCACAGTCTTGATGAAGCAGACTTTTTGAGTGTTAGACTCTTAATAAATAAAATTTTCCATCGTATTTTTAACTTTGATTTTTGACTATTTAGACATGAGTATTTAATGTTGTTGAATGGAACACCCCTTGAAAATCTTGTCTTTGCTGACCTCCAGTGGTTTAACTTTTTGCTTTCCTGCTGTGATGTCCAGGTGTATTTAAGGCACAATGACATCACTTTCCATGGTGGTTACAGGTGCAACAAAGCACACTTCCACTGGATGTGAAACAGGCATGAAACGTTCGACCAGAGAGAGCAGTAACTCCTTTATAGAATGGTGTTAAGTTACTCTTTAAGATTTTTTTGTTATAGTTATAGTAAGAATGGGCATTATGTCATGGCACTGGAATAAATTAATTGAATGGGAAAACTACGGTAAATAGTAACATTTAATTTCAGATCACTAAGTCCATTTCTCTCCTCCAGGTTTGTCTAATGTGACATTTCGAAATAAAAGCAGCATTTTGCAGTACCGAAGCAATGGGAAGATCACGCACAGTATCAACCGCATCTCCCTCAGTTTACGCACACGACAGTCTGCTGCCACTTTACTGCATGCACAAAAGAACGTGGACTACCTCACCATCTCCCTCCTGGACTCTCATTTGGTCATGGAGCTCCAAACTGGGGCTGGCAAAGATTCCCGTAAGGTGACAGTTCAAAGCCAGGGTGCAATCAGTGATGGAGCGTGGCACAGTGTGGAGCTCAGCATGGAGAACCAGACACTCCCGACCTCCAGGTGGGTCATGACTGTGGATGGTAGCAAGGAGGAGCTAAGCAAGTCCAAAACAGCTGTGGGGGACCTGGAGTTTCTTCATGAGGGAATAGACATCTTCCTGGGGGGACTGAGCCTGGACGCTGGTGTGAACCTGTCAGGCTGTCTGGGCCCGGTGGAGATTGGAGGCCTTCCCCTCCCTTTCTACCTGGGCACAGAGTTGAACCTACCCAGACCTCAGGAGCAGCCGTTTGTAAGGATAAACAGTAAGGCTGCCCCACAATACGGCTGCTGGGGAGCCAGTGTGTGCGTACCAAACCCATGTAAGAATGAGGGCGTGTGTGAGGACCTGTTTGACCTTTATCACTGCAAATGTCCCTCCGAGTGGACAGGGCCACTGTGTCAAGACCCAACAGACGCCTGCATCTCCAGCCCCTGCATCTACGGCAACTGCACCAACCTCCCGGGGGGATTCAAGTGTGTGTGTGAGCTGGAGTACAGTGGTGAACATTGTGAGGTGGAAGTTGACATGTGTCAAAACAGCAATTGCGGAAATGGCGCCACGTGCCTAAAAGGTTTCCAGAGCTACACATGCCTCTGCCCTCAGAATCTGACTGGCCAATACTGCAAGTGAGTTCATCCACAGTCTTTTAATGCGTCTGTGACACCAACAGTAGCATACATCTATAGTAGGTTAATGAGCTTTAAGTTGTACTGATTTACAAACCGGTCTCTTACAGTGAGAAAATTCCTGAAATCCCATGGTACATTGAGACCAATCCGTGAGTGCCTTGACATAAACCACTGAAAGAATCATGTTTCCATTGTCAAACAGGAAGGCATTGATGTTTCTTATGTTCTTTTGTCTGTTTAGACTTCCTAAGTTGCCTGTATCCACATGCATGGGTACAAGATGGAACTACAGCTGCTTTAATGGAGGGAACTGCTCTGAAGCAGACAACACCTGCTTGTGCCTGCCCGGTATCACAGGACAGTGGTAGGACACGTATAATGATATTTAATCCTCTTTGCTGCCTGTAAGTTTTGACCCCAAGAATAACTCTACACCTGAGAGTCTGGGGTTCTAAAATCAGGGTCAGGTCAATATTTGTATATTAACATTGGATTGAATGGCTATGTGTAATGTAAATGGTGTTTGCAAGTAACCCACTGTTTGCTAACAAATTCACCATTTTCACTGAGTGTGGAGATGATGTCACTGTAGCTTGTTTCCTCTGCCCCCAAGTGGCCATTTGGATTTTTTTGTGCTTAAAATCTGTTTCTTAGACATGCACAGCACAATGCCACACCTTTTTCTCATTCCCAACTATTCAAATGGTCAACCACTACTGTGGCTTAACCAGTGTGCCCTTGTGGCAGATAAAAGCCACAATGTCCTAACTTTCCAGGCTTATGTTTCACATGTTGCTGTTTCTTGTTTTTTGTTCTATAACTCTTCTGTCCTTTTTCCTTCCAGGTGTGAGAAGGATGTGGATGAATGCGCCTCGGACCCGTGTATGAACGGAGGCTTCTGTGTCAACTACTTGAACAGTTTTGAGTGTGTGTGTGATATGAATTACTCGGGGATATACTGCCAAATAGACGTCAGTGACTTCTACTTATACCTCTTCTTGGGCCTGTGGCAGAACCTCTTCCAGCTGGTGTCCTACCTTGTGATACGCCTCGACGATGAGCCAGAAATCGAGTGGGGATTCCACGTCAATGATTAGGCCCGTCCTTGTCTATTATGATCAAGCTGGACTAAACTTGGTCTAGACAGAGGATCACACTGGAGGTTTGAACATGTTTAGCAAATGTAGTCCCCATAGATCATGTAATGTGTTATCAGTAGCCTGCACACAGCACATCACTCATCTGAAGCTTAATGCCAGGGGTGTAAAGTTTGAGACTGTGGGCCCCTCCCACCGTAGTTTACTTGTTTATTTTCGCTCAATTCCTGGATGCCTATGGGATCATGATTATGTTATTTGAGCAGAATAAACACTCACCAATTGAGCCAAGATAGCTTAATATTGCTGACATAAATTCAGACGACACCAAATACATAAAAAACAGGTCTGTCCTAATTAGTCTTTGATGTATTATTTTCTGACTCTTGGAAAAACAGTAAAATTCCCCAAGACTACTATATCTGAGCTATGTCTTTAACCAAATTGCACACATTTATGCTATTCTATGTGATCTCCTTGTGATAACTAATAACCAATGTAATTTTTTGTCACTTTCATTCATCGAGGCTCCTCTGAAACTGTTTGGAAAGGTCTGCCTCCCACTTAGAAAACCTCTTCTTTATACCAAAGCGAAGCGAGAGCCACAGCATGTTAGTGAACTGAGCTTTCTTTGGACAGACTGCTTCTTCACTGCTATATGGTTGATAGTTTGTCTTCTTTAATTTTTCACTTCCTGTGGACAGATAGATAATGTCCACATTATGAGAAAATAATACCTACCTACGTGGTCTTGTTGGTTAAGGGAAGCCATTCTCTTTTGTGACCTCATGTGATTTAGTGTGATAAAAACAGGTGTATCTGCATTAAACGTGCTGCTTAGTGCAGCATTAACTGGATCCTCATTGCAAGAACAAAGTGAACAACAGTTTTCTCATGAAACAAGAGGCTATTTTCCAAAACGTGTTCCAAGCGCACACTGGCAGCAAGACAGAATCAGATTGTTGTGACCACTTTGGGTTTTTTTTAAATGAAGATACACACATGAAAGTTATTGTGAACTCAGCTCTACTAAAGAATGAGATCACTAGACCAGAAGAGACAGGTGAAATTTGCAATGGATATACATTGTGTGAAACTGTATTTCATTATTTTTAATGTACTGACAAGGTCAGTCATAGAAATAGGTCTGCTGTGAACAGATTTACTTGGTAATGAATATTACATATTGCACTATATTTATTACAGAAATGCATTTTATCTGGTTCTCATACTGAAAACCACACATTAGCAAGTTTGTCTTGTGCCTTACATTTCCACGTTTTCTTTGAAGCACTGCTTTCAAATCAGTGTATGTTTTATAACTGTTTGAGGACACACTCATAAAGTTATAATCTGGATATTAATAAAATACCCATCTATAGCAAGGAAGTTGTGTATTTACAAATATGTATGTACCCAATAAAAATGAATAAAGGCTCTTCTGCATGCAGTGCATACAGTACCTGCTCAGTACAATAATAAAATAAACTCTGTGAAATGTTTGGAAACTATCCTCTCCTTTTATTTTAAATCTTTACACATTTCTAGTATGCAACAAAGAAAAATAATAATTTGGACACCAACTTCAGTTCACAACTTAATTTACTTTACAACCAAAATACACAAACTTCTATTCAGTCATCTGGTCCTAACAGCCATCTATGATGCAAACTAAATGTCAAATTATGCAAAATTTGACTTATAAAATGTGCAAATAAGGTGTACAGATATTTTAACAGAAAAACACCTAAACACAGATGCGGATCCTGAGAGATTGGATCCATTTCGACAGGCAGTTTATTTAGTAAGGCTCTGTTGGTAACTGTAGATGTGTAAACACTAAGTCAAGGTCTAACATGAACAACAACATCTCGTTATTAAATAACATGCTTGATTAAATATTGATCATATGAACACAGTAATCACACAAGGATTAGGATTTAGCATGAACAGTGTGCCTGATGTGCACTCACAGTCCTGTAAGGCTGTTATAGAGCTATTAATAAAGCCCTAAACAGAGACAAATGTGCATGGCTGATTTCCTACCATAATCAGAAGCAGCACATTATCAGCAATACATACAACTGGAAGATACTCATCAGCCCTGTTCATGGAGCTTACAGTCACAGAGCTCTTTGTAGATCCTATTGCGTATCTTTGGTATGTCCTTCTGTGAAAACTGCAGAGGTTTTGCCATGGCAAGGCATCTAGAATACTGTAAAGAAGAACAAAACAGAGTTATTATGTAATGACTAAATGACTGAAACAATCAAAACATGATAATCATTAAAGTCATGTATGTTATGCTTGAAAAGCATGCTAGTACCTCCAAGACAAAAACTCCACAGTCATTTTCATTGGTCTGTTGTGGGATTTTCTGTGAAGGGCAGCGGGAGAAGACAAGACATCACATCAGTGGATGTGTCAGATGAAACTCCAGCATGTGACACTTTGAGCCCTGATATGGCCTCTTTACTGATCTGTCATTACGCTACAGAACATACCTCATCGAACGACACGGCCCAACCATTTTCAAAAGCTGTTTGCTTCTTCTCCTTTGCTTCAGTCATCAAGTATTTCAGAATGTTCTATTACAAGCAAAGCATAAATAAAACACAGTTTTACGATGAGACGCAGCCGAAATTGCGATCTGTATTGTTAGTGACAAAAAAAAATATGTGAAATCTGCTATTACCCTTGCAACCTTCTGGAGTGCGTTCCCTTGAGAGTCGTAAAGGCAGATCTTCTTCTTGAGAATGTCAGCTGTCACCAGACACCAGTGAACCTCCAGGTGGATGGGTACCAAAAGAAAACTCTTAGAAAACAAATCCACCTGTGCAAGAAAGACGGGGTTAGAGCCACTCAATCTGCTTTCCCTTCATTTCTAAAGTCAAGCTCGTCTCAATATTTTGATCATGCGGACTTTTTTCCAGCTCTACACATGACAACTGTGATCTGTATTACAAACACTGATAAGTGATTGCATCACTTCCATCTTAGACCTAACCTGCTTTGTCCATCTCTTAACACCATCATATCCTTTAGTCATGAGCTGCCTGTGGAAAAAGCTGTTGAGAAAATGGACCTAAGAGTGGAGAAAAAAGATATAAAAATTACAAAACTACAATTATAAAACTATAATAATGCAGTCCCATTCAAGTTCATGTGTTTTTATTCTAGTCAGATTAGGTGGGTAATGCTTGGGTAAGATTTAACAGTTTGACACTTGGGGAAAAGCACTTATATTCTATGGTTGCCTGGCAACCTCACTTTGAAGAATAGTCTCAAGAAAGTCACTGTGTCCGACCAAGAAATGGTCCAGCAAATAACCCCCGTAAAACCACAACATGTCATTTTACAGAAGTGCTGGTAGAAAGATATTGTTGCCTGTGGACAGAGCCGTTTCCAGACTTTATGCTAAGCTAACTGGCCGCTGCCTGCAGCTACATATTTAACATAGAAGACATAAGAGTGGTATCAATCTTCTCATCCAACTTTTGGCAAGAAAGCAAATATGCGTATCCCCAAAATGGCAATGATAATGTCAATATATTCCTTTAATTACTGCTAATACTTTAATAAACATAGAAGGTAAAAAAAACATCTGGTGTTCCAATTATAAAAGAAAAGACATGCTACTCTAGCATTTTAAGAGTTTGCTATCTACATAGCATTTAAGATTACCTTGTGGTGAGCAGATTCCATAATCAGCTCTCCATACATGTTCATGACCTTAAGTAGAAACAAAAAATATATACCAGTTTTCATCCAACATAAATATTCAGGCTTTTGTTTAAAAGTCTGCATGAAAAAATGAAACTCTTGGTGTGTTAGATGATAACCTGGTCGTTGAGCCAGTTCTGATCAGCCAGTGTGGACAAGTCATCCAGTGTCAGTGTGTGTTTCTTGTAGACCACCCGGAAGGAGGGAACAGGTTTCTGAGCGATCGCAGTTCTGTATTTGGTCACTTCAGAGAAGATGAAATTGTTCCTGCACAGGTAGGAAAATACAAAACAGTTGGTTCAGGAATAAAATAATTAGATACCACTCCTGCTCCACCTATAAGCACGTAACCTTTAAAAAAAATACAACTAAATAAGTACTGCTCGAGTCAAGAGGCTTTAATCATTCAAAGAAAATCACATGATTCAAGACAGTCGGATTTAGATTTTAGATGTACCTGTCACTGAAATCAGTGTTAAACCTCCTCTTCAGCTGTCTCAACACATCTGTTTTTTCTAACGGGATGAAACTTCCATATATTCTGTAGAAGTCATCAAGGAATTCTAGAGAAACATGGAAACATTGGCAGCTCAAATATCTTAAAAATAGAAATGGAAAAAACATGATAAAAAATGAATAAAGATTTACCTTGTGTGTGCTTCCTGATGTCAGATAGAGAAAACACTGTCTTTTTACTGGTGATTCTCTCATCCGCGTCTCTGTTTGTAGGCTGGTCCTGACCTGGAGTAACAGTAGTAAATTGTCCTGATGGGCCTCCAACCTCAAGCCTTTGAGCTAGTAGCATTGTCCTTGGCTCTTTAAAATGTGTAGTAAACCCACATGCATCACTGTCTGTACTCAACAGTGGTTTGACAGTGGGAGAACATCTTAAAGGGTTGGTAGTTCCACTAAGCTGTACCAAAGTTTCTGTTTTTTGAGGCGGCACCGTCGCTGTTAGCATGGTGATATTGCCTGCACAAACGTTTGTGTCCGTAGCCAAGTTCTGCAAGGAACTGGAAGCAATGAATGTTTCTGACAGACTGACAGATTCACACTGCTTCAGCAGGCAATTCTGCATTCTAAGGGAGTCCTTTGAACCTCCAGTATCACATCCATGAGGTGAAACAAAAGTTGATCTTCTGGCTTGTGAATTTTCCAAGTTTGGTGTGTGGTACATTGGGACTTTGCTTTTATTGTTCTGTGATTGTGTCTTTTCACTAAAGCGGGGGCCAGAGTCATGGCCGATCCCACAAGCTCGCTTCTTTGCTCTCCATATGCCAAAATGGCATTTCTCTCTCCGCTTCCTCCACATCCAAAGCTGTAATTTAAAATACAAACGCCTCTTGGCTCGCCTGGATAGATGAGAAACTCCCTTGATTGAAGATATGAATCCTGTTTTTCTCTTGAGGTATTTTGCTTTGCTCCGGTTGCTATGGGTTCGGTGCATCTGGGAGAGATTGATTAGAGTAAACGATCGAGGGTCACATGAGAGCATGGATGTGGGTATCGATTCATCTGCTGGAAGGGCAGGTATGAGTCAGATATCTCATATCTATCAACAGTGCTGAAAGGGGATTTTATTCTGCCATCTGTATTTATGACAGGGAGATGCACACTTTCCAGGCTATGGTCCACTGCCTCTTAAGACTGTTCCAGATATTTCCCCTTGATACTACATCAGCTGCTACCAGCTGAACCAGTGTAGACTTTCAGTGGAAAGGTGAGCACTAGTGTTGGGATGCTGATCTATTATAGCTTTATCAGCCATCCTTGGATTTGCTTCTGCTTCTGGAGGCTTCCTCAGTTGAGTGTTCCCAACATCTGCTGTGACACAGAATGGATGTGTTATTATATGCAGGGCTCCTACACAGTTTCAAATCACTTTTTAGAAGTTACACACACAAAGTTTGCCCAGTAAAAATACTTGTTTTTTCTCAATTTTGATCGGTTTTCATTGTTACGCTTGAAGATTATGGCTGGGCAACAGAGCAATCAACTAGGCAGTGGTGGAATTCAACCAAGTATACAATTACTTGAGTAGTGGACTCTTTGATCAATAAAATCAATCAATGAAAATGTATTTATATAGCACCTTTCAAACAAATCAAAAGCCATTCAAAATGCTTTACAAGTGACTGACAAATGTAGGATGTTATAAATTGACTTATATAATAATAATAATGCACACCAAAACAAAAACAAAACAAAGCATAAAAGATAATATAAGCAATAAAAATAGCCTAAAAATAAAATCATGAAATACTACACAAAAAACATATGATAAAATAGTAAAATGTTAACAAATAAAAATTCAATAAAGTAAATAATAAGCATGAATAATAAAACCATAGAATTATAAAACACTACATAAAAGCCAGACTAAATAGATGGACTTTTAGTTTACATTTAAAAATCTTAATATTTTCACCCTCTCAGATCCTCTGGAGGTTGTTGCGGCTCAGAGCGTAACGGCTGAAAGCAGCATCACCAAATGATTTTGTTCTGCTTTGAGGAACAGCTAAAAGGGAAGAACCGGTGGAGCTGAGGGGCTTTGCCGGTTCACAAACCAGAAGCATTTCTGAGAAGTAGTCTGGTGCCAGGTCATATGGTGCTTTATAAACTAATATAATCATTTTTTTTAATCAATAAGAAAACTAACAGGTAACCAGTGTAAAGACTTCAAAATGGGTGTAATATGTGCTCTCCTTTTGGTCTTAATCAGCAATCACTCGTGCAGCAGATTTTTCTGTTTAAAAAGAAATGATCATTTAGGATTTTTATATTTTGTAACTCAACGAGGCTGAGTGTTTATAAAAAGTTGCATTATACTGAATATACTTTAATTGACTATGTCCAGTTTCTACCTCATAGTACTGCACTACTTTTCATTGAGAAATATTATACTACACTACTGCACCACATTTCTTTGACAGCTGTAGTTACCCAACACATATGTATTATTGATTGGTTAAAATAAGCTCCCTTTATATCAGCTACAACAATAAAATGATGCTTATACGTTAACACATCAGTATTAATAATCACATAACACTGACAGAAGCCATTCTGTTTAATGGTAAGTATTTTTATGACTTAGTAACGACCATTTTCACAAATGTTTCAGTAGAATCCGACAGCTGTAAAACCTAGAGGTTATCCATGCACTTTCAAAAGATGTCAAAGCTTTTGCATAGCAGTTGAAGACCGTACTATGTTGGAGCCTGTGCAACGTACACGTCCCACAAGGTTACGTTCATAAATATTAATATTTGACTTCTGCCAGGATTAGACAACACGTGGCTTATAGTTTTGCCAGTTTGGGACGGTGTCTTCTTGACTCGGAAAGCACGCTGCTAAATTAGCTAGCATAGCTAGGTTTACTGACACAACTGTGGGTGACACATGCTGAGCTGCTAGCCATAAACACTCTGCCTTACCGTTACCGCCTCTTGTGTCTTGTTGAAACTTCGGAGAAGGATAAACTCTTGTCTGATAAATGTCTACTTCGCTGTTTGACCCAGTCAACCTGCAGCGCATTTAGTACTATGTATACATTAAAATCCATTGCACATTGAGAGTCGCGTGTTGAGCACGTCACTCTTGCGCCGACCAATCAGATTTTACGGAGGAATAGTAACAATGGCAGCATTTAGATATGTTCATGACAAGCTATAAAAACAATTATCCCCGTTTGGTTTCATTATATAGCTATTTCAGCCCAGTGAAATGATTTCTTACTTCGTCGGCAAAAATCTAGACTTGAAATGTCCAATTTGTTGTTTGTTTTTTCAATTTTATTTGAGCTGGTGTTTTCTTACCTGTAACCCAAACTATTAGGAATTGTCTCAGTTTTAACTTTGACTATGCAGCACTCAAAATCTAAGCAGAGAAACAGCTTGTATATACTGTATTTATAATAACTGTCATGTCATGGGCTTTCATCACGTTGAACTGGCAAATAAGGCCTAATTGAGTAATGGAGGAAAAGTGTTAAGACCATGAGGTAGCTTATCATTATCACCTTGAAATGTATGCAGATCCACACGGCACTAATAGGCAGGATATGTGGGAATATCTGTAATTGAAATCAGTGTTATACGTCCACTTCAGGTGACTCAACAATTCGGCCTTTTGCAGTTTGATGAAACTTCATACATTCTGTAAAAGTCATCAAGGAATTCTAGAGAGATTCGAAGCCTTGTCATCTCAACTAGCGTGAAAAAACTGCAAAGTATACCAAAAGACAAAAGCAATGAAAGTGGGTATAACATGGATGTTGTTTGTCAGTGTTTTTTTCCTGACATCTGTTTGAGAAGCTCTTTTTACTAGTAATTCTCTCATCAGAATCTCTGTTTGCAGGCTGGTCTTGAACTGGTGCTACACTAGTATATTGTGTAGATGGTCCAGAGCAAATATGTGGGCGGCAGCAATCAGTGTCCCTGTCCCTCAACTATAATATCCCCCCTGTTTGCAAATATCCTCTTTGCTGAAGTGTTATTGAGCAAGTCACTGAATCCCTTGTGGGGCCCTTCTCTGTAGCTGACCGCTCACTCTGACCTCTGTGGTTAGGGAGAGCTGCTTACACAATAAGAGTGATTGAACAGGAAGCTCTTTGCGCATTTTGTATATTTAATTCAAGAAACATCCGTGCCTGATTTGGGCATGGCTATCAAATGGAAATCACAGACAGTGGAGGTGTTTCTAGATGAACCCAGTGAACCATCACTGATTTAAACTAGAGATCGCTTATCCCACACTAGACTTTGTCAGCTTACATTTGTTTTGGCAGCAGCCCTAAAGGAGTCTGACCCACATGTGATGCGGTAGTCAGGAGGGATGATCACTGTGTTTAACTTGGCACTGGTTTCCTGTTTGAAGTACAAGATATATACACCGCAGGCTGCATGAGCTCTGCCTCTCCACCTTACCCTTACCCACTCGACTGCTCTGATACCTCTTGCGTGCACATCTCTCACAGAAATGAATCCCCTAGGCATCACTGTGGTTCTGGTAATGCTGGTGGGGGTATGGGCTCAGATTAATGTCCTACGACCTCAGTGCGACTCCCCTGAAGCAGAGGAGGCTGCTCTGGTGGCTCAGGATTACCTCAATGCCCAGCACACTCACGGCTACAAGTATGCCCTGAACAGGATCGAGGACATCAAGATCCTTACTAAGGTAAGTGGGCAGGTATAGAGTTTGTGTAGTTACAAGCAATGACATTAAAACAGTTAGTTACCCCCTTTATCTTCTCCTGTTTTTCAACTTTGAGGCACGAACATGGGTTGCAATAGAAAAATACACATCACATTTATTCCCTTTTGGCCACTGGATAACAAGATCACATCATTTGTAATGTGAAAGATTTAACTGATATGAACATGTAACTTTGTATGAACAAGATGTAGATACAACACTTATAATGAAAATTGGGGAAACACATCCTATAAAAATACACTGAGCTTAAAAATGTAGGAAAATGCCATGGACAGCTGCAGAATTTTAGGAATTCTCAAGAATGTCTGATAAAGTAGTATATTTCCGTAAAGATTCATTTCTTCTCAATCATTGCACATTTTAAATTGTACATATTTTCTTTCTTTCCATTGTGTCATTTTATGTCAGCAACCTAAATAAGACCAAATAAGACAGCAAGTATAATCCTAAATAGTTGATGTATGGTGCCTTTGCATACAAACCTGTAATATCAGAAAAGATTAAAACATTCACATTTCAACTGTCTCTATTTTTCAGTGTCATTTGAAACTACATAATGCATGTTCATGCAGGCAGACACCAGAACATTTAATTTTAGCTGCTTCTGTCTACTCCGTGATCAGAAAATACATACACAGAATTCTGTCAAATAAATGTCTGATGCAGTAGATAAAAAAAAACTATGTTTTGTTTTACCTCTTCTTAGCCTGATGGAGACAACACATATGTCCTGGAAATTGACCTGCTGGAAACAGGCTGTCATGTGTTGGACCCCACACCTCTTGCCAATTGCACAGTCAGACCCAAAGCATTGACGGTGAGACTGCATACCATTAGTACACAGGCGCTCATACTTGAGCTACATGAATATAACCAAATGTAAAGATGATTGTTTTAGGATATAAAATGAGACTAGAAAATGTCCAGATTGAATGTTATGCTATTTGGTCTGATTTCTTGTCTCTAATCAGGCAGTAGAAGGAGACTGTGATGTGGTGCTGAAGAGGGTTGGCGGAGCTCTGACTGTCACAGCATTCAAGTGTAAAACAGAGGGTAAAACCTTGAGATCACACTCTTAGCCATGTGAACACAGACATTCAGAACATGCCACACAAGTGACACCCTACACTCAAGAAAAAACTGTGTGTATCTTTCTTTGATGACATATAGAATCAACAGAAGACCTCTGCTTGGGCTGTTCTACCCTCCTTCCTCTAAATGACACCACAGCACTGGACTTTGTCCATGCCTCTCTGGCAACATTTAACAAAATGACTGTGAATGTAACATACACTGTTCTGGAGGTTGGAAGGATGTCTTCACAGGTGGGCCCAAGCATAATCTGGTCAGTTAAATTTTTTTGCATTTTATTTTCTTTTAATATATCAACAGTTCTCAAAACCTTGTTTTCAGGTTGTGTCTGGTGGGCCAATCTATATCGCAGAATATATTGTAGTTGAGGCTAATTGCACTGATGATGCCTGCGTGCCCCTGAATGACATCTTTGCTGTAAGTACAAAGTAAAGTACAAGAAAAGTAAAATTACTATTGGAATCATTTTTTTTTTACTCCTGCTTGTTGAAGATATGGAAATGCTGCAAAATGAACAGTTCAAAATTGCAGATAACAATAGTGTTTTATTTGATCAGATACGTGGTATTTGTTCTGCCAGAGGTTTGAACACTGATCACTCAGTGGACTGCAATATGTTTTCCACTCTGGTAAAAACTATTTAACTTCTCCAAATAATTGATGGCCAAAATTAAAATGTTAATATGTTACATTTACATCAATTGTTCCTAAATCTCTGATGCATACACCTTTTCAGATGCCTCATGTAGATGCCAATAGCACTGCAGTTCTTGCCTTGCCACCAGTGGCCCACGTACATGCAGGCAGCCCATCACCCAAGCACGGTCTGAGATACCACAAACTGACTACGATCCATGACCCTCAGCTAAGCGGCCTTCTGTCTGCAGAATCAGCAGAGTCAAATGAAGTTGTACCTGTAGCCCCTGCAGTGGTTGACTCTGCAGCAGCTGCACCAGCTGCTGACACTGGATCGGCTTCAGCCAGCGCTGAGATCCATGTTGTGAAGAGAGATTTATCTGCCACACCCGCCTCTGCAGTGTTCAGCGACCCTGCGATTCAAACAGACCCCATTTCTCTTGTGCCAGTGTGCCCTGGAAGGGTCAGATTCTTCTAAGTGAAGGTCCCACAGACTCTATACTTCCTTCAGCACCACTGGTACCAGAGTCATAAGTTTGTCATACCCAAACATGTCCTGTGACGGGTAGATGTAACACTTCCTACAAAACTATTTGAAATTGTCAAATCACACAAGAGCATTATTCATTGCAGAACACCTGAAATTTCTGTAAAACAGCTAAAGATTTACACTTGATGCAAATGAATAAAGCAAGTCATAGCTTGTTTTTTGGTCATCATGCATCTTTTACAATGTATCGAAGCTACGTACGTACTCTAGAAGTGAAACACTTCTAGAGTACGTTTAATGGTAGCGGTGAAGGATAGAGTTACGCCATGGCCATTTACAGGTTTTAGGACACAACGATCACCTCTGGTATTAAAAGGCATTTAATCAGTCATGCAACATTGATAAGAGTGATTGCAAAACGAAGTGTGGTTTGCAAATGACATCTGTAAACCCATTGACCCATTTTCACAAAAAAAAAAAAAAGGGTTACTTTATTGTCCTGTACTAGATGACTCAAATGTTTAGATTCTTTTCATATCTAAACAACTGGTTGTTACATGTGTTTTTAATTTTTTTAAGATATAAAACTTAGATAATCTAGTAGTCATTAAAAATGCAAATCAGAAATATAAGTCTTTAAATGCTTTTTCCTGAAATATTGTAAAGTGAGCAATATTTTAACAGTCTGCAATTACCATGCAGAACAAGCAAAAATGGTTGATTGTTTTTACTGAGGCCACTGTTGCTCGATAGACAAAGTCTAGTAAACATTAGATGAATGGTGGGTCAATGTTCAGAAAGTACCAGGTCATGGAAAGCAAAACACAAAGTTTAAGGGCAATGCACCTTTTGATTCTAAACAGCAGCTAGAATGCCAAGTGTCAACTTTGAAACTAGTTGAAGAAAAAAAAAAAAAGTTGTCCTTGCCTGCCCATGCCACAAGAGATAGGACAACTTTGATACATTCTGCCCTTAACCCCCGTTTCCAAATATTGGAATCTCCAACCACTCTTATCAAAGTTGGGTGAGACAAAGTAAAATGCCTAAGCTTATTTTAAATACAAATAAATCTGAGTCTGTTGGAATCGTTTATTCACACTGAATCTCATTTATGCTCCAGATTTTCACCTCTGGATGGGTTGGTTTAGTCCTGCAAGAGAGAGTTATTTTAATGTTTTTCACAAATCAAAAATAAATAAATAAAATGAATTACAACATACCATTTGCCTAGTCGTCAGCTGCAGAGTGCCATTGTTGAAATGCATTTCCAAGGACATGAGGTGGAATCCTTTGGCTGGAATCTAGAGGGGTCATGGGCTTCCAAAAGTCTTGAAATGACTGAAGGAATTTAGGCTTTAAATGTTCTGCACTGAGAGAGGGGTGCTGGGGCAAAGGCACAAAATGTGGGCCATCCAGAGCAGAGAATGGAATAGTTTCTGATTTATCAGCAGGCCTTGGCATGTAGTAGACATTTCCAGGTAAGGGATTGGATGGTCTTCTCCCCAGCCATTTGGGGTATTGAGGGTTTTTCTGTGGGGGCTTTAAGTTTTTAGGATGTTGACGTGCTGCAAGATTTTGTGCCGGGAAGTTTGTGTCACGAAGCAGATCTCCAAAAGGCAGTGGAGATTCATTGAAACTGATGGGCTCCTTACCTGGTGGGCCATGCTGTAGCAGCATATAACGCTTTAATTCAGGATAGGATTGCAATGTCTTTTCATATTTGGTGGATTTCTTTGAGCCATTCAAAAATGGTTGTAGTTGGGATGGGTTTTTATAAGTAGGTGCTAGAGCATCTTGAAACATGTAGTAAGGGATTAGTTTATTATGACGTTCACGTTGGACTTTATGTTGATCCTGATCTTTAGAGGGCATATTGTAGTGATCTGGTGGGCGGATTGGTGGTAAATTTTGCAGGAGATATGGCCAATTAGTATACAGTGAGTTAGGTACCACATAAGGGTACATTTGTTCAGGATTTGTAAGCGTGCCATGCGGTGGCTGGAAGTAAGGCTGCTTTTCATTTCCAGAAAGAAGGGACTGAAGCAAAATGGGTGCAGAAGTAGCTTGCATCGTCATTGCTTCAGTTGGCTTTTGAGGGAGGGGATAAGGAATTAAGTCATCGTCAAACCCAGAGTATGCCACTGAAGAGGGGAATGACAGTCCTGAATAGATACGAGGTGCATCTTTACTGCCAGGTCCAGCAGGAACAATATGGTAAAGATGTTGATGAAAAGCAATTTGTGGACAGCAATTAGATAAACCAGGTGGGCAAAATTCAGGGCAGTACACAGATTGCATATATGGAGAGTCCGGCTGAGGGCCTTGTGGGACTATACCACCATTACTAGGTGGTGATTTTGGGGGGGTTTGATCACGTGCTGAAGTGGTGACCTGTTGTGGTATTGAGGTAGCAGGGGGTAACATTACAGGATAGGGCTGCTGTGGGAAATAGTATGGGTTAAAAGAGCGATGCACCTGGCCATCTAGAGATTTGACAGGTGGAGGCTGTTCACTTTGGACTGACTGTTCAGTGGGAGCACTACCACCATTTGTTCCAGCACCTGATAAATTGGATGGTTGAGGGTAAGGTTTGGGCTCTTGTCCCTCAGCAGTTTCAGTTGCTGGATGCTTTAGAACAGTGGTATGCTTGGGGTAGAACAGCTGTTGTACTTGGCCCTGAGGAGCTTCAGGCTGTGGTGGCTTTTTGCTCTGTGGAGTTAGAGGTTTGCAAGGTGACACATTTTCAAGGGCTTCAGGTGTCTCCGTTTGTGATGGGGCTAGGGGTTGTTGCACATGGCCCTTTGGAGTTGGTGTAGGGGTTTGCCATGTGGTTGGCACAAGCATCCAACCATCAGGCATAAATGGAGAATAAAATGGGTATGGGTAGAATGCCTGGTACATTTGTCCCCAAGATTCCTCAGAAACTGGGGGCTTTTGTGGCACAGGCTGTTTGGGTAATGGTTCTTCAGGGTTCTTGGAATATAGTGTATAAGGAGGTTCTACTTGGAGAGCTTCAGATGCTGGAGGCTGATGAGGGTAAAAAAGTGGATCAAGGGGTTCATGTTGTTGACCCTCAGGCTGGCTTGTAGATTGTGCTACAGGTTTCTGGGGAGGCTCAGATGGGGGATTTGGAAGGAAGTGTTCATCCAATTTCCCTGGTGGCTGTGTAGGGGTGGTTTCAGACTTGGGTGGTTGAGGATAAAATGGAAACGTGTAGAAAGGCTGCAGTCTTTGGCCCCTAGTGGCTTTGACATCTAGAGGAGCCATCGTACGTAAAGGTGTCAGTTGAGGCTTATGTGTAGGGACACCGTCAAGCCACCTAGACTCGTAGAATTGAGTGTTCAAAGGTTGTGTCACTTGGTCATTAGGCTGTTGAGTGGCTGGAGGCTTCACATTAGGTTTTTCCACAGGTTGGGCTGGCCAGGGGTAAAATGGTAAAGGAATTAATGGCTGGGGAACATGTCCCTCAAAGATTGCATTCTGCTTTGTAGGAGGGACAATTTGTTGGGAATACAGTCCATCATTTGTCTTGGTTACAGGAAGAGGGGGCTGTACAGTAGCAGGTGGTTCAGTGTCTGGATATGGGGGGTAAGGGTAAAAGAAATTTGGGTCAAAAGGGAAGTAAGGTGATTGAGGTTGAGTAATATCCTCTGGCCCCTGATTTGGTTTCTCATTGGGTACCTCTAGGTTCTGCGATTCATGTTCTGGGCTTTTTGATATGGCCTCAGGGTTAGGTGGCATAACATAGATTGGAGTGTACAAAGGTTCTGTCACTTGGTCATTAGGCTGTTGGGTAGCTGGAGGCTGCACAGGTTCTTCCACAGGCACTTCAGGTTGGGCTGGCCAGGGGTAAAATGGTAAAGGAATTAATGGCTGGGGAACCTGTCCCTCAAAGATCACAGCTGGTTGGGATTGCAGTCCATTTGTCTTGGTTACAGGAAGTGGGGGCTGTACAGTAGCTATCGGTTTAGTGTCTGGATATGGGAGGTAAGGGTAAAAGAAATTTGGGTCAAAAGCGAAGTAAGGTGATTGAGGTTGAGTAATATCCTCTGGCCCCCGATATGGTTTCTTGTTCAGCACTTCTGGGTGTTTTGAAACATGTGCTGAGTGTTTTGTGGGTTCAGGTTGAACTAGGGATAGTAATGGACAGGAAATTTTAGTTTCGCCATCTCCAGCCAGTTCAAGGGTGTACATTCCATCCTGGAATGGAAAATGGCAATGTTATGCTTTAAAAAAAAAAAAAGCATTTAAAAAAATGAGTACCATACCTTTCTCTCCAGGCAGGGTGCATAACTAACAGAGATGACCACACCTTCAGGATGTGAAACTACACTGAACCCACATCTAGGTGAGGCCTCCATCAGTGGCTCCCAGACACCAGTCACTGTAAAGTAATACACACTTTTAAAGAAAAAACTTTTTTAAAGTTAGTTTAGGGCTTTACAGTTTAAGTCTTTCCCTCAAAAATTAATTTTATATGAAAGCTATTCATTAGAAATTGAAACACCTCACATTCAAGACCAAGCTTAAAACTCATTTTTACACTTTAGCCTTCAATTAGCTATCTGCAAAAACAAGTAAATGGGAGTTGTTCTTAATCCTATGAGTTGAAAACTAGATGTGAGTGAAGAAAAACGTTTGCAGGTTAAAGAGACCTAAACATATATCGTTTAAAAACCTTGTGCATCCTAGGCAATGACAAGTGAAAAAGGACGGCGGAGTAAAAGTCCGTAATAAAAACTCTAGAAAAACTCATAGACGGAACAACTCCAAGTGATTGTGTGAACGAAAAAGGAGGATTGTTCCACTAGGAACGTCTCCTATACCAAATCAGTGAGAAAGTAAACAAGAGATTTATTTGGAAGCAAAGGCAAGTATTCTCCACCCGCACCGGGGTTGAAGTGAGAAATTACCAGAAAAGGCTGAAATCTTAGACAGAGATGTAAGAGAAAGGGGAAGTAGAAAAAAGATGGAGAGAGGAAGAGGAAAGAATCAGGGTGAAGGATGAATTTTTAAACATTATTTTAAATTTAGCTTTCCAGGTTTTACTTTTCTTAACTGTTTTTTCTGTTTTCTTTTAAATGTGCTAATTTTTATGTTTGCAATTTCTTATACTTTTTCAAGTTTTATTTTTCTTAACTGCTTTTTATTGTGTTAAGCACTTTGTGCATTTCATATCTTTGTTGTAAAGCACTTTGAACTGCATTTCTTGTATGAAAGGTGCTATATAAATAAAGTTTATTATTATTATTATTATTATTA